>CM039673.1:245518022-245714029 GCA_022496015.1 Hordeum marinum
GCAACTCGAGTTGAGACATTAACTATCTCACCCAATGAATGTGTAAGTTGAACATTCCTAGTATGGGTATCAATCTTTTCATAATGGGCTGCCATCCAGTCCATACCCAAGATGATATTCATATCTGAAGACTTAAGGGCTATCAGAGAAGCTAGGAAGACCAACCTATCCACAAGAATTTAATTGTCATGGCTCACTCTAGTAGTTTGCCATTTGGATCCAGGAGTCTCAACTACAAGCGGAGTGGGCATATCACAAAATGACTTGTTATGAAACTGTGCATGAGTTTCAGAAATGAACAAATGAAATGCTCAAGTGTCGAAAAGAACAAATGTTGGATGAAAATTGACAAGAAGTGTACCAAGAATGACGTTTTCATCATCAAGAGCTTCCTCAGCCGAGACGTGATTCACACTTCCACGTGCAGTAGGAGTTGGCTTCACAGAGTACTCCTTGCCTGGCTTTCCACGACCAGCACATTTCCCAGACTGATTGGAAGTGTTGTTCTATGAGCACTCAGGGGAGTAGTGTCCTGGCTCTCCACACTTGGAGCAGCATTGGTAGTAGGACCACCATAGGTCTTGGATGGAGGGTTCTGCTAATTTGGGCAAGGCGCCTCGTAGGATGTCGTTGTAGAATACCTCGATGGCAGAGCAGTGTTTGGAGCCCACATCCGGCGCTTATGCAATCCAGAGCCAAATGAGGAGCTGAAGTCACGGGAGTGCTTCTTCGTCGCCTCATAGTCAGACTATCCAGTCTCAGCATTGATAGCTTTATTGAGGAGACCCAGGAAACTGAGGCACTCATGTAGACGTAGGTCGCGATGGAGTTCAGGACTCAGTCCCTTGCGGAACCTTGCCTGCGTCTGAGCATCAGTTGACACCTCTTTGGGTTTATAGCGAGCGAGATTTCCAAACTCATGACTATACTCATCCACAGTTAGCTTGCCCTGAGTGAAAGCACATAACTATTCCCTCTTGTGGTCCATAAGACTTTCTGGAATGTGGTGAGTGTGGAAGGCTTCACAGGAATCTTCCCATGTAGTTGCTGGGCCGGCAAGACGCATAGCTTCTTAGTTCTCGCACCACTCACTGGCGGGACCCTCAAGGAAGTAGGCTGCGTAGGTGACCTTGTCAGCCTCAGCTACATTGGTAGAGCATAGCTTGCGGGTCATTTTGTTCAACCAGTTGTCTTCTTCCAAAGGATCAACAATGTGGTGGTACTTAGGCGGGTACAACTTCACAAAGTCATTCAGAGACAATACATTGTTGCATTGCTGACGTGTAGTGTTCTGCTCGATACGCTCTAGCAGGCCATTAGTCTCTCTCTTGTTCTGTTCCTGCTCAAGCATCACTTTCGCCAAAGATGGCGGGTGAGGCAGGTTCTCTTGTATTGCTCCGTGGTCCTCGCCCTTCTCATAAGCAGGAGCAGGGTTGTTCATCATGGTAAACAAAACCCATGATTGAGATAAGGAAGGCAACAACTCTAACATAAGGGATGTGAATGTTGGGGAACGTCACATGGGAAACAAAAATTTTCCTACGCACACGCAAACCTATCCATGGTGATGAGCATCTACGAGAGGGAGTGGATCTACATACCCTTGTAGATCGCTAAGCGGGAAGCATTAAGAAACGTGGTTGGTGTAGTCGAACATCTTCGCGATCCAAATCGCCGAGCGTCCCGCGATCTCATCACGATCCATCCCGCGATCAATTCACAATCCGTCCCGCGAACACATCACGATCCGTCCCGCGATCTCATCACGATCCGTGTCACAATCTTGATCACGATTTGTCCCGCGAACTCATCACGATCCGTTCCGCGATCATATCACGAATCGTCTCGCGATCTCGATCACGGTCCTTCCAATCTAGCACCGAACGGATGGCACCTCTGCGTTCAGCACACGTGCAGCTTGATGACGATCTCCACCGTGTTGATCCAGCAAGAGGAGGTGAAGAGGAGAGAGAGTTCACCGGCAGCGTGACGGCGCTCCGGTGATGGTGGTGGAGCAATTCCGGCAGGGCTTCGCCTAAGCGCTGCAGAAATCTGATCTAGAGGAGCATTGGTGAAACGGGTAGCACGTGGCCGTAAAATCTGTGCAAAAACCCTCTATTCCACTAGTATATATAGGAGGAGAGGAGAGGAAGAGGGGCTGGCGCACAAGGCAGCCAACCAGCATTGTGCGCCAAGGAGGAGAGGAATCCTACTTCTCCTCCAATCCTAGTTGGACTAGGATTGCTCCCTATTGGCTGATTTTTGGCCTTTAATACTCTCCCACAGCCCATGGTCCCTCTAGGGTCGAAATACCCCTCCCGGAGGTCTCCCGGTACACTACCGGCACTCCCGGTACACGACCGATGAGCCCGAAACTTTTCTGGCGACCAAACTGGGACTTCCTATATATGAATCTTTACCTCCGGACCATTACGGAGCTCCCCGTGACGTCCGGGATATCATCCGGGACTCCGAACAACCTTCGGTCACCACCATACATAACTCTACACTACCGAAACGTCACCGAACCTTAAGTGTGCAGACCCTGCGGGTTCGAGAACTATGTAGACATGACCGAGACACCTCTACGGTCAATAACCAATGGCGGGACCTGGACGTCCACATTGGTTCCTACATATTCTACAAAGATCTTTATCGGTCGCACCTCTATGTCAAGGATTCAGTTAATCCCGTATAACGTTCCCTTTGTTCTTCGGTATGTTACTTGCCCGAGATTCGATCATTGGTATCTCCATACCTAGTTCAACCTCATTACTGGCAAGTCTCTTTACTCGTTCCGTAATACAAGATCCCACAACTAACAATTAGTCACATTGCTTGCAAGGCTCATTGTGATGTTGTATTACCGAGTGGGCCCCGAGATACCTCTCCGTCACACGGAGTAACAAATCCCAGTCTTGATCCATGCCAACTCAACAGACACCCTCGGAGATACCTATAGAGCACCTTTATAGTCACCCAGTTACGTTGCGACGTTTGATACACACAAGGCACTCCTACGATGTCCGTGAGTTACATGATCTCATGGTCATAGGAACATATACTTGACGTGTAGAAAACAGTAGCAATAAACTGGCACGATCATATGCTACGTTTGTAGTTTGGGTCTTGTCCATCACATCATTCTCCTAATGATGTGATCCCGTTATCAAATGACATCTCATGTCCATGGCTAGGAAACCTTAACCATCCTTTGATCAACGAGCCAGTCCATTAGAGGCATACTAGGGACATGGTTTTGTCTATGTATCCACACATGTATTTAAGTCTCCGATCAATACAATTATAGCATGGATAATAAACGATTATCATGAACAAGGAAATATAATAATAACTAATTTATTATTGCCTCTAGCGCATATTTCCAACACTCTCCCACTTGCACTAGAGTCAATAATCTAGTTCACATCGCCATGTGATTCGCATTGTTATGAATCTAACACCCAACGAGTTCTGGGGCTCGATCATGCTTTGCATGTGAGAGAGGTCTTATAGTCAATGGGTCTGCGATATTTAGATCCGTGTGTACTTTGCAAATCTCTATGTCGAACCGTAAACACTGCTACCACACTCCATTTGGTACTATTTCCAAATGGCTGCTCCACTATACGTATCCAGATTGCTACTACTAGTCATCCGGATAGGTGTTAAAGCGTGCATCGACGTAACTCTTTACGATGAACTCTTTATCACCTCCATAATCAAGAAACATTTCCTTAGTCCTCTGGTTACTAAGGATAATTTTGACCGCTGTCCAGTGATCCACTCCTGGACCACTCTTGTACCCCTTGACAGACTCATGGCAAGGCACACACAGGTGCGGTTCACAGCATGGCATAATATAGAGCCTATGGCTAAGGAATAGGGGACGACGTTCGTCCTTTCTCTTTCTTCTGCCGTTGTCGAGCTTTGAGTCTCACTCAACTTCACACCTTACAAATCAGACGAGAACTATTTCTCTGGCTGATCCATTTTTAACTCTTTCAAAACCTTGTCAAGGTATGCACTTATTGAAAGTCTCATCAAGCATCTTGATCCATCTCTATAGATTTTGATGCTCAACAATTAGGTAGCTTTATCCAGGTCTTCCTTTGAAAATCACTTTTCAAACAACCATTTATGCTTTCCAGAAATTCTACATTATTTCTGATCAACAATATGTCATCCACATATACTTATCAGAAATTCTATAGTGCTCCCACTCACTTTATTGCAAATACAAGTTTCTCGTAAACTTTGTATAAACATTAAAACTTTGATCACCTCATCAAAGCGTATATTCCAACTCCGAGATGCTTGCTTCAGTCCATAGAAGGATCACTAAAGCTTGCAAACCTTTTAGCATCCTTAGGACTAACAAAACCATCCGGTTGTATCACATACAACCTTTCCTCAATTAAACCATTAAGGAAACGATGTTTTGACATCCATCTACCAGATTTCATATTTGAAAATACAGCAACTGCTAACATAATTCCAACATACTTTAGCATCGCTACGAGTGAGAAAGTCTCATCGCAGTCAACTCCTTGAACTTGTCACAAACATCTTTGCAACAAGTCGAGCTTGACAAATGGTGACAATTACCATCAGCGTCTGTCTTCATTTTAAAGATCCATTTGTACTCAACGACCTGCCGTCCAACGAGCAAGTCTACCAAAGTCTATACTTGGTTTTCATACATGGATCCTATCTCGGATTTCATGGCCTCCAACCATTTTTCGGAATCCGGGCCCATCATCGCTTCTCCATAGCTCGTAGGTTCATCGTTGTCCAACAACATGATCTCCAAGACAGGGTTGTCGTACCGCTCAGGAGCAGTACACATCCTTGTCGACCCACGAAGTTCGATAGTAACTTAATCCTGACGCTTCACGATCATCATCATTAACCTCCTCTTCAACTAACTTAGGCTTCACAGAAACATCTTTCTGCGCTGCACTACTCTCTGGTTGAACAAAGGTTTAACAACCTCATCAAGTTCTATCTTCCTCCCACTCAATTCTTTCGAGAGAAACATTTCCTCGAGAAAGGATCCGTTTAAGCAACAAACACTTTGCACTTGGATCTGAGATAGAAGGTTCACCAGACTGATCTTAGGGTATTCTATGAAGATGCATTTCTCCGCCTTGGCTTCGACCTCATTAGGTGAAAACATTTTCCACACAAGTGTCGCGGCCCCAAACATTAAGAAATGACAGCTTAGGTTTCTATCAAACCACAATTCACACGGTGTCATCTCAACGGATTTAGATGGTGCCCTATTTAAAGTGAATGTAGTTGTCTCTAATGCATAACCCAAAAATTATAGTAGTAAAACGATAAGAGATATCATAGCACGCACCATATCCAATAGAGCATGACTATGATGATCAGACACACCATCACACTATGGTGTTCCAGGTAGCGTTAGTTGTGAAACAAATTTCACATTGTCTTAAGTTGCATGCCAAACTCGTAACTCAGATATTCACCTCCACGATCATATCACAGTCATTTTTATCTTCTTGTCACGATGATCTTAAACTTCACTCTAAATTTTCTTGAACCTTTCAAACGATTTAGACTTGTGTTTCATTAAGTAAATATACACTATATCTACTCAAATCATCAATGAAGGTAAGAAAATAACGATATCCACTGCACGCTACAAGACTCACTGGATTGTATACATCAACATGTATCATTTCCAATGAATCACTTGCCCGCTCCATCCAACGGGGTTTTTAGTCATCTTGCCCAAGAGGCATGGTTCGCATGTCTCAACCGATTCGAAATCGAATGAGTCCAAAGATCCATCAGCATGGAGTTTCTTCATGCGCTTTATACCAATATGACATTTAGCGGCAGTGCCACAAGTATGTGGTACAATCTTCACTTTGTATCTTTTGACATCAATGTTATGAACATGTGTATTACTACGATCAAGATTTCAACAAACCATTCTCACTGGGTGCATGACCATTGAAGGTATTATTCATGTAAACAGAATAACCATTATTCTCTAACTTAAATGAATAACCGTATTTGCAATAAACATGATCTAATCATGTCCATGCTCAACGCAAAACACCAAATAACATTTATTTAGGTTCGTCACTAATCCTGAAGGTAGAGAGAGCGTGCGATGTTGATCACATCAACCATGGAAACATTTCCAACACACATCGTCACCTCACCCTTAGCTAGTTCTCCGTTTACTCCGTAGCTTTTATTTCGAGTTACTAACATTTAGCAACCGAACCGGTATCCAATACCCAGGTGCTACTAGGAGTACTAGCAAGGTCACATCAATAACTCGTATATCAAATACACTTCTGTCGATGTTGCCAGCCTTCTTATCTACCAAGTATCCAGGGTTCGTCTTCTCTGGAATAATGTGGCAACATAAACCAGGGGTGGTGCATATTTTAAAAATGTCATTTTGGGTATTGAATTAAAGCAATAACTATTCAGATTGGAGTTTTAAAATACTATAAATATTTTAAAAGCTCCAATAATTCTGGAAAATCTATGAGTGCCTTTGGATATAATATAACAGGCCACATATTAATTTTCAGAATATTATAAAATGGTTTGGTTTTGAAATCAAATCAAAACAAAACTGAAAAAAACAGAAAGTAATAAAAAAAATAGAAGAAGGAGGCCCAGTAGGGGCTGGCCCAGCGGCCCAGCCGTAGTCACCCCCAACCTCCCGCCAGGAGGATTGGGGCGTGTGGCAGGGGCTCGCCGGCACGCACCATGGCCAACTCCTGCCTAGCTGCCTGCGTGGAGCCTTCGGGGCCGCCAGCGCCCCTGTCCCCGTGCCCTTCTTCTCCTCCCTCTCTCCCTGTCGCTCTCTCTCTCGCTCTTCCCCTCTCTCCTCCGCTCTCCTCCATCACCGGACGAAGCCGCTATCGCAGTCGTTGATTCGCAGCCCCGAGTGCGCTCCCCAAGCCCATCGAGTCGTCATCCAAATACGCCGTGAGCTCCCCGTCAACCCCCCTTCTTCTCCTTGCTGCTTAGCTGCCGTAGCCGCCGCTTTCCCCGTCGTGCCCGAGCTCCGGCCGCCGCCTCCAGCGTTGCAGCCGCGAGCTCCGGCGTCCCCCGCGACCCTAGCTAGCTCCCCTGGGTGCGGGCGAGCGAGGACTTCGCCCCAGTGCCCCCGGCCGCCGCTCCCGTGGCCGGTAGCGTGGCCGCCGACGCGACCAGAGGTCGCTAGTGACGAGCCGTCGCCCGAGCCACCTATAGGTGGGACCACCTCGTCAGGTCATTAGCTTAAGGCTAATCACCGGGTTAATTAACCCCTAGGTAGCTGACGTGTGGGCCCAACCCTGTTAGTTTAATTAAAAAACGGTTAGATTAATGAGTCAGTGACAGGTGGGGCCCAGCCGCCAGGTTTGACCTGGGCTGGCGCTTTTGACCTACTGACATCATCATGACGCCAGGCTAACATAATAAATACAATTATGTATATTTAAATAAATTCCAAAAATTAATAAAAACCTCTAAAATTCATATAAATTAGTCTCTAAGTCAGATGAAAATAATTTATATATGAAAATTGATTAGAAAAATCCAATGAATCCATTTGTAACATTTTCATACATGTTAGAGCAACCTAAATAGGTGACCTTGGACATTTTAGTTCAAATGCATTATGGAGTCCATACATGAAGTTGAATTTGAACCTTGAGTTCAAACCTACTTCATTTAAACTTGTTGCTAGATGCATTAGCTCAAACATGACATATTGCCATGTCATATTCATGCATCATATTGTTGCATTTGATGTGTATTGATTTGTTCCCCCTTTGATGGTTGTTCTTCGTGTTAGGCACTCTTCCGGAGGATACGGTCAGGTATCCATCTGAGGAGCAGTAACGTGTGATCGTCTTATCAGGCAAGCAACCCCCTTGAACATGTCCGATACAAACCCACTCTCTCGCTCTTGCTCTCACTTATTGCATTAGGGCAAAACATTTCAACTTTGCATGTTCCGGTAGTTGAACCCATTCCTCTGCATGACCTGTCATTGTCACAGTAAATAGTTGAACCATGCAACCTAGCATACTTGGTAGATGCTTGAGCTATGTTGAGCCCTTAACCTGCTATGCTTGCTATGCGTAGAGTTATGTCAGGTCTGATTCTCTAGGTGATGAACCGGAGTGAACTGAACTTGTTCTGATGATGAGAGTTAAGTTGTGAACACGATTTGGTAAAGGTAGTGATGAGAGGCCATGTAGGAGTACATGGTGGGTTGTCTCATTGGGACCGTCCTTAAGAACTGAGTCCTGTGTATGTTGTCCAAGACTAACTACTATCACACATTGGGATCCTTAATTGACTCTCTTGACTTATTAACCGACTTGTTCTCTATCCAGGAGTTGCAACTAGTTTCTGGTGTTTGTAGGATATGCTAGTAGTCTACCGAGTAGCACCCTGTATAGGTGGGTTTGGGACAGACTAGGCATTGTGGCCTGGTGTACCAAGCGTAGTACCATCCGTCGAGGTGGGCTTGGGAACCCTGTACACATCGTTTGGGGCCGTTAAGGTAACTTCGGCCGGACTTCCTTGCGGGCTCAGTCCCAAATAGGCGATAAACCTGGACTAGAGTTTTGTGTGGTTAGTCAGGTCGTGGCCGACTCCCTCGCTGGGCTTCCGCTTGAAGGTTGCCGAGGTGCCTTTTTACGAGCACATGGCGGTAAGTGGCGAGAGCATGTGTGACGAAGTACACCCCTGCAGGGTAACCAATCTATTCGAATAGCCGTGTCCACGGATATGGACTATTTGGATACTTATATGGTTCATAGACAATTTAAAAGGTTACTCATAAAAGCTTCAAGACAAGTGTGAGTACCGTGGATGGCACTCTCGTAGGAAGACGGGTGCAGATCCATGGTGTGGTCTATTGTTGTGGTGTTAGTGGACTCTTGTGCGCTTCACAAAACTTTACAAAGTTATGAAAGTCGTAATACAGGATAGTCACCGAATCAAAGCTGGCTTGCTGCATTGAACCCCACAACCTCCTTGTTGATACCGATGCATATGTAGTTAGTTCTGATGTAAGTCTTGCTGCGTACTCAGTAATCACTATTGCTTAATTATGTTTTTGTAGAGACTCTAGTCTCGTTAGTGGTTTCTATGATAGGATCGATGTTGTCCAGTTAGCTTGGGAATCCCAGCCAAAGGTCTGGTTCTTGTGGAGGGCCTTGTAGATAGACAGGCTTCCTCAGCCTTCTTCTTTTCTAGATGTCTGTACCTAGACATGTTAAGCTTCCGTTTGTTGTTTGTATGATTTGTGTGTTGGATCATGTGACCCCTGCTTGTAATATCACACTATGATGGCTCTTATGAGCCTCCTAAATAAATGTTGTGTTGTTGTATGGTTATGTTGTCATGCCATAGTTGTATCTATGCATATCGGGCATGTCGTGCGTACGTGTGATGTGCAACGATATGTATGGGATTCGACACCTAGTTGTGTGCCTTTAGTAGTACTCTTTACGGGGAACTACTTCTTTGTGCTTGCACCGAGCCTTGGTAGCTTTCTACTGTTCCGGACACATTGATTAACCAGCATGTATCCTTCCTTCTTGTTGTGTCTGTCCCTTCGGGGAAATGTCTTGCAGTGTAATGGAGTCCTTGTAGCCTGCTACGACTCGTCTATGTGCGTTGATGACATTTATGTCCCACGGCGTAATGGAGTCCTTGTAGCTTGCTATGACTCGTCTACACACGCTAGAGGCCGACACCTGCATTGTTGGGTTACGTATGTCTGTTCCTGTATGGATGTGCCACTTGGGTTCTATGACTAGCCATGTCGGCCCGGGTTCTCTGTCGTTTGATTGCCAGCGACATGTTCACATACGTGAGCCAAAAGATGCAAACGGTCCCGGCTAAGGTTAGGCTGCAGCCGTGGAGTTTACCGTGCGTGAGGCCGCAAAGTGATGTGATATGTTACCGTATGGATTCATATGATTTAGGATCGGGGTCCCAACACAAAGCCTCCGCCATCATGGCTGGCCACCCGGTCGCGGACCGCTTTGTCAAGGGCGGCACCGGTGGTGGCACTTCTTCTCTCCCTTCCTAGGGAGGGAAGGTTGATGATGTTGGAGGCACAGAGGTCTCTAGAGTCGTCTTCAGAGGGAGCTCAAACGAATCACGACCCCCCTCTTTGCTCGCTAGGAAGGGTTTGACCTCCCGGGATTTGGTGGCCGAGGTATGAACCTCGGCAATGACCTCCCAGTCTTTGATGGATGAGGTATGAACCTCGGCCATGACCTCCTCACCCCCAGTGTTCGGCTTGGCAGGGGTCTGGCGGGATAACACCTTTTCAGCCTCGTCAGCGGCCTGGGGGGAAACGCAATCCCGCTCTCTACTAGTTCAGCGGGCGGCGAATCCCCCTCTTAGACCTGTTTGGTCGGGAGATCTCAGGCCGGGCTGCAATGCGAAAGGCGTTCATCCGCTTAGTAACAAAAACTTCGTATAAATGTACCAGATAGTGTTCGGATTTAGTACCTTTGGGTCGGGGCCTAGACCCTAGAGTTCCTTCGGGGAACCCTTTCAAAAGCCTTGAAATCCTCATTGGAATCTGGGATATTATCGGGAGGGACCACCTTGGTCTTGGAGGGCCTCTTCAGGGAAGGAGGAGGCAGATTCTCCTTAGCGTCTTCCGATGCCGCCCTCTTTCCTATTTGGGGGGAGTCAATCTCCCCCTTGTCCTTTACATGCTCGTCCACTTTAGCGGAAGAGGCTTGGGTCTCTCCAGACTTAGTATCCGGATGACCCCTTGGGTTGAGGCCTTCGCGGTCCTGTTTCTACTTCTTCTTCTTCTTCTTCGCCTTTTTTGGCATCGCGTACGACTCCACGACCAGCATCGCTGTCAACTAGGCGATCTAGGGTCCTCAGACACAGGGGCTGGGTCATTAATTTTCACGGCCTTGTCCAGCCAGCCCTGTGAAGGCAATGGGGAAGAGGTTAAGATCCTTACTGAAGACTAGAGCTCGTAATAAAGTAAAAACTTTGTTGTACCTTCATAGGAGGGGTATCGGTGTCTAGGACAATGTCTACTTCCCTGGTCAGCCACTCCTTCTGGGGCTTGAACAACACCTTCCACAACTTCTCGTGAGTTGTGCGATAAAACTGGCGCACTAGGGCAGGGTCATCGAGCTTATAGGAGCACATTGGAGTGTGCGTGTGCTGGCATGGCAGGAGGCGGCGGCGGAGCATAACCTGGACCATGTTGGTCAGCTCAATTTTTGCCTCCACCATCTATGTGATGCGCTTCTACAACAAATTCTCTTTCGTGGCCCATCCCCAGTCGAGGCCCTTCTTGACCCATGAGGTTAACCTTGTGGGACGGTCTGAATCTAAACTCGGAGGGTGCCGACCAGTCTGCGCCTTGTGGTTCGGTGATGTAGAACCACTCTTTTTGCTAGACCTTGACAGTGTCGATGAAAGTGCCCTCCGACTACTAAACTGGCAGAAGTTTGCAGATCACAGCCCCTCCACAGTCGGGGTGTTGTCTTCTAACTATCATCTAATTCACGTTGAATATCTTGAGCCACAAGCCGAAGTGTGGTTGGACCTACAGGAAGCCTCATAGACGAGGATGAAGGCCGAGATATGCATGAAGGAGTTTGGGAGAAGATCGTGGAGATCTAACCCATAGAAGAACATTAAGCCCCTGACAAATGGGTGGAGTGGGAAGCACATTCACCAGTTGAAATGGGGGATGAACACCACACTCTCGCCTGGCTTTGGTGTTGGCACCACTTGGCTTGAGTCGGGAGCGCGATGGGCGATGTTGGGCAAAAGGTACCCAGCGAGCTTTAGCTCCCGGATGTCATTGTCGGTGACGCGGGAGGCCCCACACTTAGCCTCTGAACCCGAGCCGACCATGGATGAGCTTGGGGAGAGCGGGCTTGAGAAGGTGGGAGGAAAATGGATCTAGGCCCTTGGGGCTCGGACTGGAGGAGAGATTGAATCTGGGATGTGTTTGGAGGCTTAGGGGATTTTACTCCCTTTTATGGGAGGACGTAATACCAAGGGCCCCCTTTACTATTGTAGGCTCTCGCACTTCCTGAAATGATCATGTCGTTATACGTGTGCGGTATAACCTAGATCATTATTCATATCCCATAAAACACGAAGCACGATCTTCACATTGATAAGAAGTTCTAATAGAAAAGCAGCCTTGAACCACGAATCGAGTTTGCATAACTGGATGCCGTGGTATTTTGTCAGAAAAGTTGTCAGTTGAGGTATTGTTCACACTTGGGCATTTGGTCTTCCTAGTTAAGCAATGTATGTTCTGGAGACAGGGTGTCATCAATGACCAAGTCGGAACCAGCCAAACATAAAGGGAACTCGCCTCGCAAGACGAATACCTTGGATCCGCGAAGCTACCGAAGATTATGTACCTCAGCATTGGAGGCTATTTCAGGGGCTAATGGGGGAGTCCAGAACTAAGGGGTCCTCGGGCCGTCGGCTCATCTCTCATGGGTAGAGTTGTTGGGACGCTCCATGGAAGGTCAGACTATGCGTTGACCCCGTGTTCAAGAAGGAAGGCTTCAAAGATTGGTGTGTCCTCCAAGTCTTGAAGATAATATCATGCATCTATCCTCGGTTGGAGGTTGGTCGTATGTAATCCTAGGTATCCTTCATGTCTATATAAACCAGGGGTTTTAATTCGTAGAGGTAGGTCCACTCATCTAGAGTTCTAGCTTATACAATCTCGAGGTAGGCCAACTTTGTAATTCTCATCCACATAAATATAATCAAGCAGGACGTAGGGTTTTACCTCCTCAAGAGGGCTCGAACATGGGTAAACATTGTCTCCTTCGTCCCTTGTTACCCATTGATACAACCATTCTGCATCATGATTTAGTACTATTATTTATAATGTTTTATGCATAATAATGCTTTGGTCAGTAATTCTAATGCCTTTTCTCTCACAATTTGCAAGGTATACATCAAGAGGGAGAATGTCGACAATTGGAATTCAGCACCTTGAAAAAGCACGTTAGAGATACCTATTCTGCACAACTCCAATGAAGTTGAAAATTTATGGAGATTTTATATGCATTAGACAAAAAATACTGGAGATAAAAACTACCGAAGGGGGCCACCAGGTGGCCACCCTCCACTAGGGTGTGCTAGGCCCCCTAACTGCGCCCTGGTGGAGGATGGACACCCAGGCCCACCTTCGGATCCCATCTTCTAGTATAAATTCCCAAAAAAGCTTAAAAATGAAGGAGAGGACTTTCGGGACGAAGTGCCTCTGCCTCCAGGCGGAACTTGGGCACAAGCACTTCTGCCCTCCGGTGGAGTGATTCTGCCGAGGGAACTTCCCTCCCGGAGGGGGAAATCAAAGACATCGTCATCACCAACAACCCTCTCATCTTGGGGAGGCCATTCCCCATCAACATCTTCAACAACACCATCTCCTCTCAAACCCTGGTTCATCTCTTGTGTTCAATCTTTGTACTGGAACCTTAGATTGGTACCCATGGGTGACTAGTAGTGTTGATTAGCTTGTGTAGTTGATTACTATATGGTTTAATTGGTGGAACATTATATGTTCAGATCCATTATGCTATTCAATACACCTCTAATCATGAGCATGAATATTATTTGTGAGTAGTTACTTTTGTTCTTGAGGTCACAGGAGAAATCATGTTGCCAGTAATCATGTGAATTTGATATGTGTTTGATATTTTGATGATATGTATATTGTGATTCCCTTAGTGGTGTCATGTGAACGTCGACTACATGACACTTCACCATCCTTGGTACTAAGGGAATGCATTGTGGAGTAGTTATTAGATGATGGGTTGCTGAGTGACAGAAACTTAAACCCTAGTTTATGCGCTACTTCGTAAGGGGATGATTTGGGTCCACATGTTTAATGCTATGATTAGACTTTGTCTTAATACTTCTCTTGTAGTTGCGGATGCTTGCGAGGGGGTTAATCATAAGTAGGTTGTTAGTTCAAGTAAGAACAACACCTTAGCACTGGTCCACCCACATATCAAATTATCAAAGTAGAGAACACGAATCAAATAAAGATGATGAAAGTGACTACATCAAATTCCCGTGTACCCTCAAGAACACTTTGCTCATCATAAGAGATACTTTTGGCCTGTCCTTTGCCATAAAAGAACTGAGCTACCTTGCTGCACCTTACCTATTGTTACCGTTACTTGCTCGCTACAAATTACCTTGGTATCAAAACACTTGCTACTCACAATTTTAGTGCCTGCAGAAATTACCTTGCTAAAATATTGCTCATCATTTCCTTGTGCTCCTCGTTGGGTTTGACACTCTTACTTATCAAAAGGACTATGATTGATCCCCTATACTTGTGGGTCATGTAGACTCTTTTCTGTCGTCATTGCTAGGGAGTGAAGCGCTCTTGGTAAGTGTAAATCGGTAAGGAAAAACTTATACTACATGTTGAAATTTGATGTCACTTGTTACTATGGAAATAATCCTTTGAGGGGTATATTTGAGGTATCTTCACCTCGACATGGACCACAATTAGTCATCGCTAAACCTACAACACCTATTGAAAATATTGTCTATGTAATTCCTTCGGTTATATTAGAACAGTTGCTATCTAGTCCTTATGCAGGAGATGGAACTGAACATCCCGATAAGCACCTAATACATGTGGAAGAAATTCGTGGACTATTTAAGCTTGCAGGTTTATCTTGAGATGAAGTTAAGAAGAAGTTGTTCCCTTTATATTTGAATGGAAAAGCATTGACATGGTATAGGCTATGTGGTGATATTGGATCATGGAACAAGAATCGTTTGAAATTGGAATTTCACCAAAAGTTTTATCCTATGCATCTAGTACATCGTGATCGGAATTATATATATAATTTTTGGCCTCATGAAGGATAAAGTATCACTCTAGCTTGGGGTGGCTTAAGTAAATGTTATACTCATGCCCCAATCATGATATCCCGAGAGAAGTTATTATTTAGAATTTTTATGCTCGGCTTTCTCATAATGATCAAACCATGCTCGATACTTCTTGTACTGGTTCTTTTATGAAAAAGACTATAGAATTCAAGTGGGATCACTTGGAAAGAATTAAATGCAACTCTGAAGATTGGGAACTCGATGAAGGTAATGAGTCAGGTATTAAGTTTGAATTTTATTGTGTTAAATCTTTTATGAATACCGATGCTTTTCACAAGTTTAGCACTAAATGTGGACTTGACTCTGAGATAGTAGCGTCTCTTTGTGAATCATTTGCTGCTCATGTTGATCTCCCTAAAGAGAAGTGGTTTAAATATAATCCCCCTATTAAAGAACAAACTAAAGAGATGGTCATAGCTAAAGAAGAAACTATCGTTTAAAATGTTGATCCAGTTGTGCCTACTGCTTACATTGAGAAACCACCTTTCCCTATTAGGATAAAGGAACATGCTAAGGTATTAATTGTGGTTCACAAAAGTAATATTAGAGAACCTAAGCCCTCTAAACCAATTAAAGTAGAACCTAGTATTGCTATGGTTAAAGATCTCTTGGTAGAAAATATTGATGGGCATGTCATTTACTTCTATGATGAAGCTGCTAGAATTGCTAAACTCGATGAAAAAGACAAACATAGACCCGCAGTTGGCTTGCTTGTTGTCTCGGTCAAAATAGGAGATCATCATTATCATGGCTTATGTGATTTTGGTGCTAGTGTGAGTGATATTCCTTTTACTTTATATCAAGAAATTATGAATTAAATAGCACCTGCTGAAATAGAAGATATTAATGTTACTATTAAATTTGCTAATAGAGACACCATCACACTACTTGGGATTGTTAGAGATGTTCAAGTCTTGTGTGGAAAAATAAAATATCCTACTGATTTTCTAGTTCTTGGTTCCCCACAAGATGATTTTTGTCCCATTATCTTTGGTAGACCTTTCTTGAACACTGTCAATGCTAAGATAGATTGCAAAAAAGAAACTGACAGTGTTGAGTTCGGTGATGTGTCTCATGAGTTTAATTTTACCAAGTTTAGTAGACAACCTCATGATAGAGAATTACCTAATAAGGATGAAATAATTGGTCTTTATTTTATTGCCATTCCTCCTACTGATCCACTCGAACAATATTTCCTATACAATGAATGATATGCATTTGCGTGAAAGAAATGAAATAGATAAAATTTTCTTCGAACAACAACCCTACTGAAACACAATTTGCCTATTCAAACTCTTGGAGGTCCTCCTCTACCTAAAGGGGATCCTTTGTTTGAACTAAAACAATTGCCCGACACTCTGAAATATGCTTGTCTTGATCAGCAAAAGATATATCCTGTTATTATTCGTGCTAACCTTTCAGAACATGAAGAAGAAAGATTATTGAAAATTCTGAGGAAGCACCGGGCTGCTATTGGATATACTCTTGATAATATTAAGGGCATTAGTCCCACTCTATGTCAGCACAAGATCAATATGGAACCTGATGCTAAACCAGTTATTGATCACCAACGACGATTGAATCCTAAGATGAAGGAAGTGGTAAGAGCTGAAATATTAAAGCTTCTGGTAGTTCCTATAGTTGATAGTAGATGGGTGACTCCCGTTCATTGTGTTCCTAAGACAGGAGTTATTCCTGTTCTTCCTAATGATAAAAATGAAGTTATTCCGCAAAGAATTTTTACTGGCTATAGGATGGTAATTGATTTTAGAAAATTAAGCAAAGCTACTTAGAAAAATAATTAGACCTTGCCTTTTATTGATCAAATCCTCGAAAGATTATCTAAGCACACACACTTTTATTTCCTGGATGGATATTATGGTTTGTCTCAAATACCTGTGTCTCAATCTGATCAAGAAAAAACTACCTTTACTTGTCCTTTTGGAACTTATGCTTATAGACGTATGCTTCTTGGTTTATGCAATGCACCAGCTACCTTTCAAAGATATATGGCTTCTATATTCTCTGATTTTTTTGAAAAGATTGTGGAAGTTTTCATGGATGATATCTCCGTTTACAGAACTTCTTTTGATGATTGCTTAAGCAACCTTGACCGAATTTTGTAGAGATGTGAACAAACTAATCTTGTCTTCAATTGGGAGAAGTGCCACTTTATGGTTAATGAAGGTATTGTCTTGGGGCATAAGATCTCCGAACAAGGTATTGAGGCGGATCAAGCTAAAGTTGATGCAATTAAGAAAATGCCATGTCATAAAGATATCAAACGTATTCAAAGTTTCCTGGGTCACACTGGTTTCTATCGGAGGTTTATTAAAGACTTCTCAAAACATACTAGGCCTCTTACTAATCTTTTACAAAAGGATGTCCCTTTGTTTTTGATGATGATTGCGTAGAAGCCTTTGAAATACCTAGGAAAGCCTTAACCAATGCACCTATTGTTCAACCACCTGATTGGAACTTGCCTTTTGAAATTATGTGTGATGCTAGTGATTATGCTATTGGTGCTCTTCTAGGAAAAAGAGTTGATAAGAAATTAAATGTAATCCATTATGCTAGCAAAACTCTAGAGAGTGCCCAAAGAAATTATGCTACCATTGAAATATAATTCTTAGCACTCATGTTTGCTTGTGATAAATTCAGATATTACATTGTTGATTCAAAGGTTATTGTCCACACTAATCATGTTGGTATAAAATATCTTATAGAAAAGAAAAAAGCTAAACCTAAACTCATTAGGCGGGTTCTCTTGCTTCAGGAATTTGATTTACATATCGTTGATAGGAAAGGAGCTAAGAACCCCGTAGCTGATAACTTGTCTAGGTTAGAAAATATTCTTGATGACCCACTACCTATTGATGATAGTTTTCCTGATGAACAACTAGCTACAATAAATGTCTCCCAAAACAATCCGCGGTATGGTGATTATGCTAATTACATTGTTGGTAAATATATTCCACATAGTTTCACATACCAACAAAACAAAAAATTCTTCTGTGATTTAAGACATTACTTTTGGGATGACCCACATCTTTATAAAGAAGGAGTATATGGTATTTTAGACATTGTGTAGCTAAGCATGAACAGGAACAAATCCAACAGAAATGTCATTCCAAAGCTTATGGAGGACATCATGCTGGAGATAGAACTACTCATAAGGTATTATAATCTGGTTTTTATTGTCCTACTCTCTTCAAGGATGTCCTTAAGCTTGTCTCATCTTGTGATGAAACTCAAAGAATTGGTAATATCGGTAAGCGTCAGGAAATGCCTATGAATTATTCACTTGTTGTTGAACCATTTGATGTTTGGTGTTTTGATTATATGGGACCTTTTCCTTCCTCTAATGGGTATACTCATATTTTGGTTGTTGTTGATTATGTCGCTAAGTGGGTAGAAAATATTCCAACTAGTAGTGTTGATCATCACACTTTTATTAAAATGCTTAAAGAAGTTATTTTCCAAGGTTTGGAGTCCCTATATATCTAATGGGTGATGGTGGTTCACACTTTATTCATGGTGCTTTCCCTAAAATGCTTTCGAAATATGATGTTAACCATAGAATTGCATCACCCTATCATCCTCAATCTAGTGGTAAAGTTGAACTTAGCAACAGAGAAATAAAATTGATATTAGGAAAAACTGTTAATAGGTCTCGAAAGAATTGGTCTAAGAAATTAGATGATGCACTTTGGGCCTATAGAACCGCTTATAAAATCCTATGGATATGTCTCCATATAAGATGGTATATGGGAAGCTTGTCATTTACCTCTAGAGTTACAACATAAATCATTTTGGGCAATTAAAGAACTAGATTCTGACTTCAAACTTGAAGGTGAAAAGAGGTTATTTGATATGAGCTCATGATATGACTAGAGAACCCAAGCTTATGAAAATGCCAAGTTATTCAAAGAAACAGTTAAAATATGACATGGCAAAAGAATCCAGGAGTGAGAATTCAAAGTTGGAGAATATGTTATTTTGTACAATTCTCGTTTCAGATTTTCTGCAGGAAAACTTCTCTCCAAATGGGAAGGGCCCTATGTTATGGAAGAGGTTTATCGCTCTGGATTTATTAAGATTAATAATGCCAAAGGTACTAACCTGAAGGTGGTCAATGGAAAAAGAATTAAACACTATATCTTAGGTACCCCTATTAGTGTTGAAAGCAATGTTATCCAAACCATGACACCGGAGGAACACATAAAAGAAACCTTCCGAAACACTCCAGAATCGTGAAAATTAAGAGGTACGTGATACGTTAAGGAAACGGTCTATGAAAAATCCATGAGAATATTTTTATTCAGTTTTGGAATATTTAACAATTTTAGGAAATAAAAAATAAACCAGAAGGCAACCGAGGAGGGCACGGTCCACCAGGGCACGGTTGTCATCCTTGGCGTGCCCTGTGCAGGGTTCCCACCTCGGGAACCTTCCAGATTTCGTTTTCCTTCCGTTTGCTTGGTTTCCAAGAATAAAAATTCTCTATATATACTCCCGATTGTTTTGACCACCCCATCGCGTGATTTTCGTCTGTTCTTGTTTCGTGATGTTTTCTTGTTAGATCTGAATCTCCATGGCTTCACTAAGTTCCTCCAAGGACAAGTTCTTCGAGAAGATTATCAACCCATACTTGCTGGAGGTGATGAAGCACCCTCAAACCATTGAGATGTGTGAGGGGGTGCTCCACATCCGGGATATTTAGGTACCTAAGAAGATGAGAAGCGTGGAGTCTAGGCAGGAAGCGGTGGAGCAAGACATCTTCAAGTGCAAAGGGACGGTGGAGCGTGGACTTAGTGACAATCACTCCGTGATCACGGAATTTACCCATGATCACATGGTGGATGGCCAGTCCATGAAAGACCTCGTCTACAACTTCAATTGATCAAATCAACTTCTGCAGAGTCAAATTTATGATCTCCAAAATCAAGTTTTTGAGTATGAGGCGAGATTTAAAGGTATAAGATCAGATGCCAATTGCGAGACTCTAGGGACTCGTGCATCAACTTTTGATGGTGAACCCTTTCCCTGGAAGCCGGAGGATAAACCTACTAATGTTTCATCACGACCACCTTGATCATCACCACCACCAAAGGAGACTTGAGTTCACGGGTATGGGCACTCCCCTTGGCTTGAGACGAGCTTGGGGGAGGTGCCCCAGTATCGTATCACCATCACTTTTTACCTTTGCTTTTTTATTTCGATCCTTAGCCTTTTCATGATTAGGTTGAATAAAAGTTTAGTATGATCTGTTTTCTAGTGTTAGTTTCATTATCTATCTATGCAATCGAGTGAGAGTTATATAATAAAGTTTAGTTTGAGCTTTTGCCCCTTCTACTTTCTTGTTGCAATCATGATAAAAGAAAATAAATGAAAAGGATCATATGCTAATCTTATGGTGAGTAATAACATCACAATAAAGAAAATTATAAGTGGTAAAATTTATTGGAGATTGGCAAACATAGCATTAGTCAATTATGCAACTCATGAAAGAATTAATTAGGGAAGACAAGATTCACATGCAAATATACTATCATGAACATCTTTTATGATTGTGAGCCCCCATTAAATATTATATGCCCAAAATGTTGGCATTGGACAAGGAAGGCAACGTAATGATTTATGCTTGTTCATATTCACCTAGAAGTTATATTGTCATAGATCCTTCAACATGTGGTGCTTGCCCAATATCTTTGCTAGCCAAAAAGTCCGCACTAAGTAGAGATACTACTTGTGCATCCAAAAACCCAAAACCCAAACTCAAGTTTGAGAGTCCACCATACCTACCTATGGAATGAATAAGATCCTTCAAGTAAGTTGTCATCGGTGCATCAAGGCAATAAAAATTGCTTCTAGAAGTGTTGGATCAATTAGTTTAAGAGAAAATTGAGCATTGCACGAACTTGTGATAGCAAAGTAATAAAAGCGATGGAATGCATAATAAAGGTTGCTATCACAAGAGGATATGCAACGTGACGTTCTATTGTGCTAAGGGATTTGGCATACAAACTGAAAAAATGCATGTCAACCTCTGCTTCCCTCTGTGAAGGGCCTATATTTTACTTTTAAGTATTTACTTTTATGCAAGAGTCAAAGTATTCTTCTCTATTCCTTTTTATTTTTCTCCTATGGAAAGCATCATGTGGTAAGGAAAGATCTTGGCACATATGTCCAGTTGGATATGAGTGATCATGAGTTATTATTCTTGACATCACCCTTGAGGTGAATATGTTAGGAGGCAAACTATAAGCCCCTATCTTTCTACGTGTCCGGATGAAACTTTTTGCTCATGGGTATGCTCTGAGTGTTAGCAATCATAGAAGACTAAATGATGGTTGAGTATGTGGACTTGCCAAAAAGGCTCCTACATGAGCCCTTCCTGAAAATATGATGAACTATAGTTGGAAAGTTCACTGAGAACAGAGTTTGTTGGTTTCCAATAAGGTTTATGCTTTATACTTCCACATTGTGATGAATTGTTACTTGCTCATAAGAAGTCATATGATGTTGCTATGAAATAAAAGTGTTATGAGAATGTTTTATGTTAATTTTTGTTGCTTTAATAATAATAAGCATGATGCTACTATGTCCGTATTTTGTTTTTATCAACACCTCTCTCTCAAACTATGTGGACATGTTCTTTGATATTGGCTTTCGCTTGAGGACAAGCGAGGTCTAAACTTAGGGGAGTTGATACGTCAATTTTGCATCATGATTTACTACTGTTACTTATAATGTTTTATGCATAATAATGCTTTGGAGAGTAATTCTAATGCCTTTTCTCTCACAATTTGCAAGGTTTAGATCAAGAGGGAGAATACCGACAACTGGAATTTGGCACCTTGAAAAAGCTCGTCTGAGATACCAATTTTGCACAACTCCAATGAAGCTGAAAATTTACGGAGATTTTTTATGCATTAAATAAGAAATACTGGAGCTGAAAAGTACCAGAGGGGGGCCACCAGGTGGCCACCCTCCACCAAGGCGCGCCAGGCCCCCTAACCACGCCCTGCTGGAGGGTGGACACCCAGGCCCACCTCCGGATCCCATCTTCGGGTATAAATTCCTAAAAAACCTAAAACAATTAAGGAGAGGACTTACATGACGAAGCGTCGCTGCCTCGAGGAGGAACTTGGGCAGGATTACTTTTTGCCCTTCGGTGGAGCGATTCCGTCGGGGGAACTTCCCTCCCGGAGGGCGAAGTTGAAGCCATCGTCATCACCAACAACCCTCTCATCTTTTGGAGGCCATTCTTCATCAACATCTTCAACAACACCATCTGCTCTCAAACCCTAGTTCATCTATTGTGTTCAATCTTTTTACCGGAACCTTAGATTGGTACTTGTGGGTGACTAGTAGTGTTTATTACCTTGTGTAGTTGATTTTGGTATGGTTTATTTGGTGGAAGATTATATATGTAGATCCATTATGCTATTCAATACACCTCTGATATTGAGCATGCATATTATTTGTGAGTAGTTACTTTTGTTCTTGAGGTCTCGAGAGAAATGATGTTGGAAGTAATCATGTGAATTTGATATGTGTTCGATATTTTGATGATATGTATGTTGTGATTCCCTTAGTGGGGTCATGTGAATGTCGACTACATGATACTTCACCATCCTTGGTCCTAAGGGAATGCATTTTGGAGTAATTATTAGATGATGGGTTGCTAGAGTGACAGAAACTTAAACCCTAGTTTATGCGCTACTTCGTAAGGTGTTGATTTGGGTCCACATCTTTAATGCTATGGTTACACTTTGTCTTAATAATTTTCTCGTAGTTGCAGATGCTTGCGAGGGGGTTAATCATAAGTAGGTTGTTAGTTCAAGTAAGAACATCACCTTAGCATTGGTCCACCCACATATCACATTTCAAACTAGCGAACACGAATCAAACCAACATGATGAAAGTGACTACCTGAAAATCCCGTTTACCCTCATGAGCACTTTGCTCATCATAAGAGATACTTTTGGCATGTACTTTGCCATAAAAGGATTGGGCTACCTTTGCTGCACCTTACCTATTGTTACCGTTACTTTCTCGGTACAAATCACCTTGCTATCAAAACACTTGTGAATTACAATTTCAGTGCTTGGAGAAATTACATTTCTGAAAACCGCTTATCATTTCCTTCTACTGCTCGTTGGGTCCGACACTCTTACTTATCGAGAGGACTATGATTGCTCCCCTATACTTGTGGGTCATCACCCATCAATCCAAGGTCCACAGCTCGGGGCCCCCTACTCGAGATCTGTCGGTTTTGACACCAACACTCATCCCGCAAAATTAGGACATTGTTTATGATGTTGTTGCCAAGGTATGATAGGTAGAACTGGTGGAGGTAGACGTGCAAGCACCTCATTGAATTTAGCATCAAGATTGGCATCAGCCATCTTCTCCAAACCATCTAGCTTCTCCATGGCCTCTCCAAGGCTCATCACCAAGTCGTTCACCTGTTGACCCATCATTTGCTAAAACTGATCGTGGAGCTCCTTGTTCGTCAGGCCATCCCAGTTGATCTCGTCATCTTGTGATCCTGTCATGATAGCAATAATAGGAAACATCTTATATGAACCTATAGACGACTAGGAAGTGGTGGTAGTGGTAGTGGTGGTGTGTCAAAAATTCGTCAAGCAAATATCAAATTCTTACCAGTTCTTGCCCATCAGCAGGTGGTGATCGGCAACCGGTGTAGTCAAAACTCTCAAAGCTTGGATAGAGCGATTGCCAGGTGGTGTCAAACACACGACGTAGATGTGTGTGTGTGTTAGTGCATCTAGTGCCCCTTAGTGATTTTGGTGTATTGAAGACTTACATATTAAGGTACTAATGCGTTTGTGAGTGTACACAGGCTCTATAAGTCGATGAGGAGTTTGATATATTCAGAGATTATCGACCCCTAAAAATGTATGTCTTCAAGTGAAGACTTTACTGAAGACTTTCTAAAGACTTTGGTGAAGACTTTGTGAAGACTTTGAAAATGAAGAAGTTGGTGTGACCTTGAAGATATGAACGAGGAATATGAAGCATGAAGACTTTTGTTTTCGTAGTTTCGTTTCCTTTATTTGAGTCATAGGAAACACCGTACTGTTAAAGGGGGACGAGGTAATACTAAGGAAAATTTCCAACTGATGCTCAACTCCAAAAGCCTCAACCTATACAATCCTTCGAGTGAAGCCATTGGAAATCTCTTATGGTTCAGACAAGTTCTTCAGTGATAGAGACAAAGTTCTTCTGGTCTCTGTGAAAATTGATCTGACTGAGGAGTTAGGATTTCGCCAGTGCGAATTGCCTACAAGTGAGGAACATTATAAGCTGAGGACTTTCATAGTTCGAAATTCCGACCGTTGCTGTGCTTAGCGCCAGCTGTCCCCAATCATTCTTATCCACATAATGGTCATATCATTGGGGGCATTTATGTCTTGTCATGTCAGGTTGCATCCTGGCTATAAATAGCCACCCCCCACAACCACTAGCTGGTTGGCTGCTCCGAGAGGGAGAACTGACACTTGTCATTTTGAGAGCAACCCATCCTCCGAGGAATTTTGAGAGAAAATCATCAGTGAGGAAAGACCTACAATCAAACCACAAAACCCAAAGTAATTGAGCATCACTGAAGAAATTCCAATGTGGAACCGACGCTTGTTACCTTTGAGGACTGTACATCCTCCAGACGGTTAGGCGTCATGGTCTAGTGCTCCTGCAATCAATTGGGGACCACGAAGTGACCTTGGTCTAGAGCATCCAGCAGTAAATTGTGGATTGTCAGGTGACCAGTTTGTGTGGGTTTTGGAATTCTACCCTGAAGACTTACCACGAGTGTTGGGCGAGGACTGTGTGACCTTAGCTCAAGGAGAATACAGTAAGGACTGTGTGTCTTGTGATTTTGTGTCCTCTGGTTTAAATACCAGGCCGCTCCAAACTAGACGTACGACTGTCACAGCAGTTGGAACTGGGTCATCAAACCATTGTCTTCATCGAGCTATCTGGTTCTATTTCCTCAACCCCTCTATTTCTCATATACCTGTTGATGAAATTGATTGTTACTGTTTGAAGAATTTGAGTGAAGACTTTCACAAATTCCTCACCACAAATTCTTCAAGTTACCTTGTTCATCACTGCTTATCCTGTATCACGCTATTCTCTATTTGTGAGTGTTTCATTTCGTCATGAAGACTATGTTGTTACTATGTTCCTCATGCACTTGAGTACTTATTCCGCTGCTAGTTATTCATCACATTTCAAATTCCTCAAAGTTGAAATTCCTCAAGTGATGAATTTGTAAAAATCGCCTATTCACCCCCCCTCTAGTCGATATAACGCACTTTCAATTGGTATCAGAGCAGGTACTCCCTCGCTCTTTGTGATTTTGGTTTAACCACCTGGAGTCTAGTTATGTCGACTGCAGGTATGATCAAGGTTTCCACGGGGTGTCCTACCTTCGATGGGATAGACTACCCCTACTGGAAGAACAAGATGCATATGCACCTTGAAGCTATTGACAACGATCTCTGGTATGTTGTGGTAAATGGTGTGCCCTCTGTCACTCCCACTGTTACTACTGCTGATGTGAAGAGATTCAAGCAACTTGATTCTCAAGCGAAGAATATCATCTGTGGCCATCTGAGCAAAGGTCAGTATGGCAGAGTGAGTGCTTTGGAGTCTGCGAAGCTTATCTGGGATAGGCTGTCCAAAGTCACCGAAGGTGTTTCCACTCAATGTGACTCTCGTGTTGATGTTCTTTGCAATCTCTTCAACCGCTTCAAGAGACTTGACAATGAAAATGTTCAGCAAACATTTGATCGCCTCACTGATATATCTAATGAACTTCAAGCACTGGGTGTCACTGATATCACTGACCATGAAGTGGTGAAGAAACTTCTATGATCTCTCGATTCGTCATTTGATACTCTGGCTTTTATGATCCAAGAACGTGGAGATTATAAAGCTCTTGATCCTGCTGATATTCTTGAGAGACTCAATTCTCATGAATTCCAACAAGCTGAAAAGAGAGACCTCTACGGGCCAAGCTATGGAAGATCTCGTGCTCTGAAGGCAAAAGCAATTTCCTCATCTTAAGAACACGATTTTGACAGCAGCCTTGGTGATCCTCAAGAACTAAGTCAGGAACTAGCAATACTTGTGAGGAAATTCTAGAAGTTCTCAAGAAGAGGTGGATTTGGAAAGTCATCAAAAAGTGGCTTGAGGAAATCAGATTCCTCAGAAGATTACAAGAAAAGAACCTGTCATCGTTGCAAGAAGCCTGGTCACTTTATCTCTAACTGTCCTCTCTGGGAAAAAGACTCAAAAAAGAAGAAGAAATTCAAGGATGATAGTTCTGATGACTCAAAGAAAAAGAAGAAATCTTCAAAGTCCTCATATGCAAAGTCCTCATCTTCAAAGTCCTGAAAGCACAAGAAGAATGGTTCCAGAAAGGCTCGAGCATTCATCGACAAGGAAATGGATTCTGAGGAAGAATCTGAAGAATGAAGAAGAGGAAGAATCTGAGGAGGAATCAGAATCTGGTGTCGCTAGCCTTGCTCTCGCTACTACTTTCGTCAGCAAGTCCATCTTCAACGATGAAGAATATGACTACTCCAACGACTCTAACGTCAGCAACGATGATCATGCTCCCACCTGTTGCTTCATGGCAAAAGGCTCAAAGGATGATACTCTAAAAGCTACTGAGTGGGTTCTCTATAGTGGATGCACAAACCACATGACGGGTGACAAGAATCTACTGATGAATTTGCCACTCACTCCATCTCCTCTGAAGCATATCACCTACGCAGACAAAGGAAAAAGCAAGGTATTGCGACTTGGTAAGGTTACTATCTCAAAGGACCGAACCATGGATAAGGTGATGATTGTTGAATCCCTCGGGTTCAACCTTATGTCTGTCTCAATGCTTTGTGATCTTGATATGGTTGTCGTGTTTGGAAAATTTCGTTGTGTTGTCATCATGGAATCTGACAATTCCAAAGTCTTCGAAGGCTTTAGGAGAGGAGACTTGTATATTGTTGATTTGTCTACAGGTCCTCAACCTGCCACTTGCTTACTTGCAAAGTCTTTAGAAGGCTGGCTATGGCATCGACGACTTGAACATGCTGGTATGAGGAACCTGCACACACTCGTGAATGAAAAGCATGTCATTGGCATCGAGGGTGTCAAATTCCTCAAGGACCACCTCTGCGGTGCATGTGAATCTGGGAAGATGACCAGATCCAAGCATCCCTCGAAGACAATCATGACCACGACTCGACCCTTTGAATTGCTTCACATGGATCTATTTGGCCCCACTCATTACTCCGTACTAACAAATGAATCAAGTTTATATGGCTTTGTCATTGTTGATGATTACTCTCGTTACACATGGGTGCATATTATTCTGTACAAAAATGAAGTGCAGGACATCTTCAGACGATTTGCTTCAAGGTCCTCCACCAACTTCGGCGTCAAGATCAAGCATATCAGGAGTGATAATGGGACTGAGTTCAAGAACACTAATCTTGATGAATATCTTGATGAACTTGGTATTACTCATGAGCTATCTGCCCCTTATACTCCTCAGCAGAATGGCATCATGGAGCGCAAAAACGGGACACTTGTTGAGATGGCTCGCACCATGCTTGACGAATACAAAACTCCTCGTCGCTTCTGGTATTACTCATGAGCTATCTGCCCCTTATACTCCTCAGCAGAATGGCATCATGGAGTGCAAAAACGGGACACTTGTTGAGATGGCTCGCACCATGCTTGACGAATACAAAACTCCTCGTCGCTTCTGGCCTGAAGCAATTGATACTGCATGCCACATCATCAACAGGGTATATCTTCACAAATCCTTCAAGAAGACTTTGAGAGGCAAGAAACCCAATGTAAGTTATCTCAAAGTCTTCAGTGCAAAATGTTGGATCAGAGATCCTCACCACAGTTCTAAGTTTGCACGGAAAGCACATGAAGGTTTTATGCTTGGTTATGGAAAGGACTCGCATACCTACAAAGTCTTCAACACCTACCATCGCAAGGTGGTTGAAACTGTAGATGTGCGGTTCGATGCAACTAATGGCTCGCAAAGAGAGCTCCTGCCTTCTGTGTTAGATGAACAATCTCCTGAAGAATCCATCAAGCTGAAGGCAGTTGAAGATGTCATACCCACTGAGGAAATCATTCCAACAAATGAAGACTCTCATACTGATATACCTGAAGAAACTGGTGCTAATAAAAATCCTCAGCCACGTCAACGTGCTCATCCAAGAGTAGCAAATGAAGTGCAGATTGACAAAATCATCGATGACATCAACGCACCAGGTCCTCTCACACGCTCAAAAGCTTCACATCTAACGAACTTTTGTGGGCACTTTGCCTTTGTCTTTGTAATAGAACCCACCAAAGTTGATGAAGCATTCAAGGAGCCCGAGTGGAGTCAAGCTATGCAAGAGGAATTGCATCAGTTCAAGCTCAACAACGTGTGGGAACTTGTCAAGCGACCAGATCCTCGCAAACATAACATCATAGGTACCAAGTGGATCTATCGCAACAAGCAAGATGAAAATGGCCTCGTGGTGAGGAATAAGGCTCGTATTGTAGCCCAAGGCTACACACAGGTTGAAGGAATTGACTTTGATGAAACGTTTGCACCTATTGCTAGACTTGAGGCTATTCGCATATTACTTGCTTACGCTAACCATCATAATATCATCTTATATCAAATGGATGTGAAAAGTGCATTCCTCAATGGTAAGCTTGAGGAAGAAGTATATGTTGCTCAACCCCCGGGTTTTGAAGACCCTAAGCATCCTGACAAAGTCTTCAGACTAAACAAGGCCCTCTATGGCCTCAAGCAGGCCCCTCGGGCGTGGTACGACACTCTGAAGGAATTCCTCATGAAGAAAGGCTTCAAACTCGGCTCACTCGACCCAACCCTTTTCACAAAATCTTATGACGATGAACTGTTCATATGACAGATATATGTAGACGATATTATCTTTGGATGTACTGACAAAAGTTACAGTGATGAATTTGCCTATATGATGAGTGAAGAATATCAAATGTCTATGATGGGAGAGTTGAAATTCTTCCTAGGTCTTCAGATTCGTCAGCAAGACAATGACATCTTCATCTCACAAGAGAAATACCTCAAAGATGTTCCGAGGAAATTCGACATGCAAGATTGCAAAGGCATCAAAACTCCAATGCCTTTAAAAGGCCACCTCTACACTAATGAAAATGGTAAAGATTTCGTTCAGAAGGTATACCGCTCCATGATTGGTTCATTATTGTATCTATGTGCATCTAGGCCTGATATTATGATAAGTGTTTGCATGTGTGCCCAATTCCAAGCAACACCGAAGGAATCACACCATAAGGCTGTGAAACATATTCTTCGATACTTAGCTCACACACCGGCACTTGGATTATGGTATCCCAAGGGCTCAAATCTTCACCTCGTCGGATACACTAATGCTGACTATGCTGGAGATCATGTGGATCGCAAGTCAACCTCAGGCACATGTCATTTCCTCAGACGATCCTTAGTTTGTTGGTCCTCGAAGAAGCAGAACTGTGTTTCACTCTCTACTACTGAAGCTGAGTACATTGCTACCGGTTCATGTTGCGCTCAGCTACTATGGATGAAGCAAACCCTCAAGGATTACGGCATCAAGCTGAAGAATGTGCCTCTTTTCTGTGACAACGAGAGTGCCATCAAGATTGCTTATAACCTAGTTTAGCATTCCAAGACCAAGCACATCCAAATTCGTCATCATTTTCTTCGAGATCATGTACTCAAGGGCGACATCTCCATCAACCACATCCCCACTAAAGAACAGCTGGCCGATATCTTCACTAAGCCCTTGGATGAAAAGAGATTTTGCAAGTTGCGGTGTGAGCTAAATATCTTAGAATCTTCGAATGTCCTTTGAAGAAAGACACACATCCTAACACTTATGCAAAATTGATGACCTTGATGTGCAACACACGAAGAAACGTTTTTCTTCAATCAATGAAGAATAACCCTCTAAGTGTGAAGAAATTAATGAAGAATTTGATTCTCAGAACCCTACGACAATTGTACGCGGTGTCTGAAGTCATCATTCCTATACGCTGGGTCACGCCACCAACAATAGTTGAAATTCTTGTAAGTTGAGTTTTTCATCATTTGTGCAAATTCTTCAAATCATCAAATTCCTCAAATTTTTCAAATTCCTCAACTTTTCAAATTCTTCAAACTTTGAAACTCATGTTCTTCATTGACTATATATATATATATATTTGATTTTTTAATGTCCTCAACAACATTCACTTATTTCTAATTCTTCAAGTTGATTTTCATCTAAGTGAATGTGATCGGACCCTTTACCCCTGTATGCTAAACTCAACCCAATCTGTTCACAAATTCTTCATATGCGTTCTACTTTGAAACTCGTTCAAAGTCTTCACTGTGTCCTTGACAGATGAAGAATTTGCGAACGGAAGATTTGAAATTTACACTATCAAAATATTCAGCGGTTCTCACACAAACGGTTCTGGTTCCCGCGCCTGGATAACCCACGATCACCATCGCTGAGTACGTGGGTGACACCTATCGCGTGGAGAGCAAGGGTCAGGGGCAACCTGTCCAAAATCTTTGGGCGTATCGGTTTTCACTTCCTCTATAAATACCCCCTTCCCATCAACTGTGCTCGGTAACTCTGCATCTCATCCCTCTCCCGAGCTCCAACCTAGCGCCGCCGCTAAAAGTCATCATTGCCGGTGAGGAAGAGCTTCACTGCCTCAACCTCGTCGTCGCCATACTCGCACTGGCCACGGAAATCCTCATCCCGCCGCCGCTCTAGCTGTCTCCCTCTGCCAAGCTAGGGCGTGGGAGATCTGAACACACGAACTTCCCAATGTCATCTCTGAGTTCGTCGTGTTCCTCACCAGGGTAAATAAAATTTATTTTTACTGCCCTTGTTTGATCCTCAAATGCTCTTCATATTCCTCAAAATGTGTTTGTTCTTCATGAACCTTATTTTAAAGCACCTTACATCTCCTCATACTTGATGATTTTCTCTAAGTAATTATTTTCTTCAGGATTCCTCAATTGTGCAAATCCTCAAAATTTGTACAACTCAGGAACCTGAGACAAAGAACACTTGGTGAAATTCCTCAAGACATCCATGGTCAAATTCCTCACACCTAATTTTTCTTCAAAATTTCTGAGAACGCATATGACCTCTTCAAATTCCTCGCACTTATATTCTGTTCACAGGTACAACATGTCCACTGATGAATCACTAGGTTCTCATCAACTTAACTCATTTGCGTCACTTCTTGAAGAAAAAATTGTGTACCTCTTTAGAATCTTCAAGAGTTCATATTCCTCAAGTGAAGAAAATGGTTGACGGAAAGAAATCTCAGAAAGGAGGAAAGAAGCCAGATGTGCACACTGCCTTTGAGATTCCTGAGGACGTGTATGATGAATATTGCACACCTGATGAAGAAACACATGGAAAAGAGATGACCAAGCAGAGAAAGATCCGTCTGCAAAAGATTGAGAGGAGATGGGCAAAGGAATGGAAAGAATATCATTATGTAACCCCAAAGTACATGATGAAATTTGTAGTGAAACCACCTTGCAGCAGGCCTCCTCTAGCTCAGAACCAAATCGCTGATCCCACAAGCCTAAAGACTGGTGAGGACTTTCCTCATCTATGGGAGAAGCAGCAAACCAAGCTGGCTAGGAAAGCCAAAGAAGCAGTGAAGAAATTCAATGAAGATTCTGCTGCTGCTGCCTCTGCCGGAGCTTCTGCAAGTGCTTCGAAGAAAATCATGAAGAAATCTGCTTTGAAGATAGGTTCTTCAACATCAAGACCTTCACAGCAGATTCCTCAAGGTCAAAGGCCTCAGCCTACAAAGTCCTCAGCACCTGGAACTGTCGCTGCTCAGTCTTCTGCAGCAGTTACAAAGTCCTCAACACCAGTGCATCTGGCTACATGCAAGAGGACTGAGGGTTTCACCAGAGTCCCAAAGATCACTGCTAGCTCCTCCAACACAGCAAAGTCTTCAACCAGCCCCTCTGCATTGAAGCTAAAGAAAACTGTTGGATGAGGTCAAAGACCAAGTTCTCACACAAGCAAGGTTGTGATGACCATACTCTCACATTCTGAGGATAATGATGTTGATGATGATGAAGCTGATGATGAGGAATTGGAAGAAATCATCAGACAATGTCAGCACAAGGCTGCTAGAGCAAAGGGTAGCTCTATTCCTCTCATGCTGGATCCCAAGATGATCCTCAACTTCATCGATACATGGCATGAAGACCCAAGCACCCCACTTTATTCACTAAATCTGCCTCCTGAAGTGGATCATGTCCTCACCCACTTCATCTCTGAAGAACAATGGAAGAGAGAGCAAGCTCTGAGAGCTAAGAGGAACAGGACTCGAAAAGAAAAGTTTCTACACGAAAATGTGATGACTTTGACCCCAAATCAACTCGTCACAGTTCTGTCCAAAATTCGCACACTCTTTGTGGATCAAAAGAGATATGATGCTGAATGGAAGGGCACCAAGGTCAGACTCGCCAGGGCTGCTCAAGCAGTTGTAAAGGATCACAACACCAGGGTTGCAGCTCGATCGCAACCACAAAAGCCTCAGTCTGAAGAAATTGCCCAGACTGTAGATGAAACTCCTCAGGCAGCTGATGAAAATGCTCAGCCTGATGAAACTGCTGAAGGAAATGCTTCTGCACCAGAAGCAACTGCCAGTGCTACTGAGGAAACTCAGACCACTGATGAACATGCCAGGGCAACCTCCAATGTTGTGCCTCAGGAAACTGCTATGCCAACACGTACTTCTGTTGTACCTGAAGAATCTGATAGGACAGTTGAAGAATCTGCTATGCCTGAAGAAACTGAACCACCCAGGGGGGCTGCATCAGTCGTTCCTGAAGAAACTGCTACTGGTGAGGAAAAGCGTCAACTTCTGATGCACGTGTGTTGAAGAAGTTGAAAACTTCATCAAGTTCTCAGCAACTCCAATTGATGCAACTCCAATTTCCTCAGCACCAGCCTATGCTATTATGCCATTCGGGGAGGAGTATGTCATCCTTGAAGAAGAAGAAAATCATTCGGCTGCTTCCACAGAGCCTCTTGATGAGGAAACTGTCATTGATGACACTGCATCAACCCCCAAGGTATCATCGCCCCAGCTTCTGGTAAGTGCTGAGGAAGCTGGCGTAGAAGAAATTGATGAAGAAGTTGAGATTGGTGACACTACTCCAGTCGTCAATGATGAATATTGGGAAAATCTGCACATCCCAATTCACCAATGGCAACTCTTCTGATGTTGATTCCTCAGTCACCTGCACAAACTGAAGAAATCCCAGAAGACTCTGAACATCTGTACCTTCCAGACAATGAAGAAATTCCAGCTGCAACAGCTGAGGAAAATGATGCTCCAGCCACTGCCGAGGAACCAGTTCTTCAAATCACTCAGTCTATTGTTCCTCCAATGCCAATGGAGATCAAGGGGCGCACACGAACAAATCTTCAACCCAAGCCAAGACTGCCCTTCAAAGGCACTGTTCGTCCCAAATTCCTCAAGAATAGTTTCTTCAATGAACACTCATTCTTCTCTGGACCAAACCCCTATGACTCTGCAAGGGCTGGTCGCAATAGATTCTGGACTACCTCTCAACTCAACTACTATGCGTCAGTACTATATGAGAAGAAGAAAGTCTTTGAGCACCATTAGATTCCTCATGCTGATATGCAAAGTCTTCCATCATTCACTCCAGTGCTCCAAGTTCTCTATGATGTAGGCCTTCTTCCATTCTGTGTCGACATCTGCGACTGGAATGAAGAAATCATCATTCAATTCTATGCCACGCTACATATTAGCGGAAATTCCTCAGATATCAACTCATGGATATTGGACTGGATGACTGGCATGACCCACTTCACTGCTCAAGCCTCTGAATTGCTTCAGTGTGTCCCTATTCCAATTCCCTCAGATGAAGCCCGCAAACTGTTTAATGAGCCTGCACTTCCAAATCAGCTGATGCAAGTGTTGATGAAGCCTTTGCCTCCTGGAATGCCTCAACCAAACACCTTTCTTGTGAAGAATCTGCTATATGTGCCCAGGACTGTTTACCGTATCCTCACAAATACACTATGTCCTCAGAAAGGCCACGATTCTGAAGAAGAAGAAGTGGAAGGAGTCATGAAGAATATGCTCTTCAACATCATTCATGGGATTCCCATCGACTTGCATGATTTCTTCATGAGGACATTGGCCAGTGCTGCCTTAGCTCCATTTGAACAGAAGCCCTATGCGCCATGGATCATGAAATTCATCAGGGAAAAGTCCTCAGTTCCCTTCAATGCTGATTTTCAGAATCACTTTGGCTTTCTGCCTCCAATAGAAGTCATCAAGAGCTCAACTGCCTCAGTTGAAGGAAAGGCAAATCTATCATTGATGAAGGCACTCGTCCTTTGGATGGACAGTTCCGCAAAGCCGCTTCCTTCTCTACCAATTATGACACTGTCACTCAAGACTTCGGTGCAAAAGCCTCAGCTCAACAACCTAGCGACTGCCCCTCGTGTGATGACTGATCGCGAGCTTCTAATAAGTCTTCATCAGAAGGTCGATCACAATCACAAGTGGGTGAAGCGTCAACTTGGTTACATTGTGCAGAACATGACTGTGACGCATAACACAGTGAAGAGAAATCACTACTATGCGCATGAAACCCTCAACCGCACATGGGCCGTACTGTCTCACATCATACCTTCTGAAGAACTGGATGAGCTGGATATTGAGGAACATCCCAACTGGGCTCTATGACCTCAGAAGAAATTCAAGAAAGTTCAAGTTCCTCTAATGGTAGCAAGTTCATATTCTTCATCTCGCGAGCATGATGATGATGAAGACATTGACGACACTTCTGCAGGCCCTGCATCGACAAACGACCCTGACAACGGTGGCGCTCCTTCCTCACCAACACGATGAAATTCTTCAAAGGGGCGTTAGTCATCACTTTTTCTTCCCTTTTGGTCTTCGATGACAAAGGGGGAGAAAATTTGAGTTAGTCTTCAAGCGGGTCTCTATAAATGGGCTATTTTTGTTTAAGTTACAACTCTCGCTCTTCCGAAACTTTTGTTGATTGAGTTGTACACTTAAGTCCGATGGTGGTCTGACACTTTTGAACTATTTCCTCGCATGTTTATTTCCTCAAATACCTTAATGCATGTCTGCTGAATTTCGTCAGACACCATTTTCCTCACGCATTTCAAATTCTTCATATCATATATTCAAATGCGTTTATGAATTACAAGATATAGGGGGAGTTCTCCATGTTTGAACCTGCCATGTGCATTTGTAGTCCAAAGCAAATTCCTCAAATATGCACATCTTCAGGGGGAGTTCTTCTATATCTTGCAATCAAATTCCTCAAAATCTGTACTTTCACTTCATATGTCATCCCCGTTGATAACTTAACCTATTTGTCATCAATCACCAAAAAGGGGGAGATTGTTAGTGCATCTAGTGCCCCTTAGTGATTTTGGTGTATTGAAGACTTACAAGTTAAGGTACTAATGCATTTGTGAGTGTACATAGGCTCTATAAGTCGATGAGGAGTTTGATATATTCGGAGATTATCGACCCCTAAAAATGTATGTCTTCAAGTGAAGACTTTACTAAGACTTTCTGAAGACTTTGGTGAAGACTTTGTGAAGACTTTGAAAATGAAGAAGTGGGTGTGACCTTGAAGATATGAATGAGGAATATGAAGCGTGAAGACTTTTGTTTTCATAGTTTTGTTTCCTTTATTTGAGTCATAGGAAACACCGTACTGTTAAAGGGACCCGAGGTAATACTAAGGAAAATTTCCAACTGATGCTCAACTCCAAAATCCTCAACCCATACAATCCTTCGAGTGAAGCCTTTGGAAATCTCTTACGGTTCAGACAAGTTCTTCAGTGATAGAGACGAAGTTCTTCTGGTCTCTGAGGAAATTGATCTGACTAAGGAGTTAGGATTTCGCCAGTGCGAATTGCCTACAAGTGAGGAACATGATAAGCTGAGGACTTTCATAGTTCGAAATTCCGACCGTTGTTGTGCTTAGCACCAGCTGTCCCCAATCATTCTTATCCACATAATGGTCATATCATTGGGGGCATTTATGTCTTATCATGTTAGGTTGCATCCTGGCTATAAATAGCCACCCCCACAACCACTAGCTGGTTGGCTGCTCCGAGAGAGAGAACTGACACTTGTCATTTTGAGAGCAACCCATCCTTCGAGGACTTTTGAGAGAAAATCATCAGTGAGGAAAAACCTACAATCAAACCACAAAACCCAAAGTGATTGAGCATTTCTGAAGAAATTCCTGTGTGGAACCGACGCTTGTTACCTTTGAGGACTGTGCATCCTCCAGACAGTTAGGCATCATGGTCTAGTGCTCCTGCAGTCAATTGGGGACCATGAAGTGACCTTGGTCTAGAGCATCCAGCAGTAAATTGTGGATCGCCGGGTGACCAGTTTGTGTGGGTTTTGAAGTCTACCCTAAAGACTTACCACGAGTGTTGGGTGAGGACTGTGTGACCTTAGCTCAAGGAGAATACGGTAAGGACTGTGTGTCCTGGGACTGTGTGTCCTCTGGTTTGAATACCAGGCCGCTCCAAACAAGACGTACGACTGTCACAGCAGTTGGAACTGGGTCATCAAACCATTGTCTTCATCGAGCTATCTGGTTCTATTTCCTCAACCCCTCTATTCCTCATATAGCTGTTAATGAAATTGATTGTTACTATTTGAAGAATTTGAGTGAAGACTTTCACAAATTCCTCACCTCAAATTCTTCAAGTTACCTTGTTCATCACTGCTTATCCTGTATCACGCTACTCTCTATTTGTGCATGTTTCATTTCATCATGAAGACTATGATGTTACTATGTTCCTCATGCACTTGAGTACTTATTCCGCTGCTAGTTATTCATCACATTTCAAGTTCCTCAAAGTTGAAATTCCTCAAGTGATGAATTTGTAAAAATCGCCTATTCACCCCCCCTCTAGTCGATATTACGCACACGGTGTGGAGATGGGAAGGGTTAAAATATGGTAGTGAAAAGGTCAACAATAATCAGTTCAGTGATGCAATGTTGAAAAGACGCTCAACGACGGTACCGTGTTGGTCCTAGGCTAGACCGTACTAGAGACACGAGTCTAGAGCACCAACAAAAGCACGACGTTACACGTAATCAAGGGAAGAGCCACTCTGAATTTTTTCATCTCTTTTTTTTGGCACATTTTTTTGCGCTCTTTTTTTCTTTTTTTTCAGAATATGACTATAATGGCGAGTGTCTCAAAACTCTTCCGAAGGTCTAAAAACAGGATGGACACAAATTTTGTTTTGAATAATATTTTATCGGGAGCGATTCGGGGCTGCGACGACCAAGAATTCCGAAAAAATCGCTACGATGGCGAGTGTCGCAAAACACTCTAGAAAGCCTAAAAACAGGATAGGGAAAATTATTCACCTGCTGAAATTTTGACCTAAAAACTACTCTGAAAACTTTACCAGACTCTTTTTTCCGAGACCTACTCAGGCAAGGAAACAGGAAACCGAAAAGAGATAGAAACTTAAAACAAACCTAATAACAAAGGAAATCGGATTAGAGGCGAATATGGGGTGGTGATATATGGCAGTGGAAGTGATGATGGTGTGTGGTGATACGTGACAGATGCGCTGAACATGGTGTGGTGGTGGTATATGGCAGGTGCAATGAAGATGGTGCGGTGGTGGTATATGTGAGATGCGATGAAGATGGTGTGGTGGTGGTATCTGGAAGATGCGATGAAGATGGTGTGATGGTGGTATATGGAAGATGTGATGAAGCTGGTGCGGTGGCGGCGTGATAACCAGTGAACATAACTCGAAACTCTAAACGACTAGACGCTAAGACCAGCAACTCGACACGACAATGCAACCGCAAATTCAACAAAGCAAAACACTGCACAAACAATTGCAAAGGCTCATATTGGTTCGAATATGAAGATCTAACCCTAATTTTTTGTGGATTTTTCGTCGACTATAAGTACGAAGAACAAATACGATCTAACTACGACAAAGTGGTAAAATCTCACCGAGCAACATGGAAATCTGATACCACTTGATAAAGGCGAAGTTGTCCCTGTATTTTGATGAGATGTGGCTATCATTTATGGTAGAGTCGACTTTGACGATCCAACTATTAATGTGCAAGGACATTGCGCCTTAGCAATCGCTAAACCAATTCTGTGAGGTTATTGATCTCGCCGGAGCACGACCAACCTGACCACGAGAGTTTGTTTCCTGCATGCAAATGAAGAAGAATTAAGAAGGTGAGATTCCAATCTGGATATTGCGTAAATAAGAGGAAAGCTTTATTGATGAAAGTGGGGTTCTATGACGTCTTGGACTGGTCATGGAACACAAACGAAGGACGCGAAGTTACAGCTATGGCAAACTTGTAATGTAAACAAAACCCAAGTTTAAACGACGCCCTAAGGGCTGTATAAATGAGGGAATAGATAAGGAAGTTCGTGACCCCTTGGAGGAGGGGTCCTAAACTGACCCTAACTCGGTATCCCCATAGATAAGGACTCTAAAAACAACCTATAAAGTGGTATTTCAAAATTGCATGGGCCTGGCCCAAAAATAAGGTGATGCAACACCTATAGTAGCCTATGGACAAAATTTATGAAGTGTCATCTTGTATATTTCGTCCAAGCCTCCATGCTCTACTTATGGTGGCTTCATAGTGCGGAAGTCACCACTGGAAACTCCATTGTTGTTTCCTACATGCACACCTTCTCCTCCATCCTTGATCCCGCTCCAATGGCCATCCTTCTTATCCATGCTAGGTCCTTTATTCATAAGTAAAACAAAAGTATCTAGTTTAGGCAGCATCATATGTTCATGAACATTAGAAGGATTTCCAAGAAACGAAAGTACCTGATAATTTAGTTGGCATGCATGAGCTCTAGTAACTAGTCCAATATGTGTAGCTGGTGGGGATGTGGTTGTAACATTAGTAGAGATGTCCTCATCATGACCTTGTATGTAATGATTCTCCTTTAACACATGCACAAGAGGGGCTTCTTTTCCTTCTCGTTGGCACGAAGATCAAACAAAACAACATCTAGTTTTATTGTAACAGAAAACAATTCCTTCAATTCATTGACATGTTTTACTATTTTGTGGTGATCAATGACACTAACATTAGTCGTGGCCATAGCAAAAGACGTGCGCGAGTAGCATAAAGCTCCATACTAAGTGGATGGGCGTCTCGATCCCTATTCTCCAACATCTGCGCAGTAACCTGCAGTCTCGGATCCTCATGAGAGGAATCACTGTAGGCTCCAATAAGGTATCCCTTCTCTCATGATAGTCCATGGTTCTAAAGCAGTCCATGGTTGGCTCTCATGATAGTCAGCATCGAGTAAGCAGCATCCTAAACCGCCATATCTATTGTGACACCTACCCCATACGACCAATGGAGCGGCTCTGCAACTCTAGGGTACAACGGGTAAACCCTAACGGTACAGAGGTACTGACTATGACTAAAGTCGCGGTACCGATCCTCCACTATGTACTCAGGGTACCAGCGGTAACCGGTCTCCATAATGACTCAGACCAACATAGACGTGTGGCTCGGTACATTGATACACCTGGTCTCACGGACAACTTGATGACGAGGACGGAAAGGCATCTGAAATAGAGAGTAATGCAAATGCATTAGAGATCCTAGCACAAATTGGGCAGCATAATGGCTATAATTGCTGAAAAAAGACTTTGAGACAACCTACAAAAAATTAGGTAGCATAACCACTCAAAATCATAGTTTCAAGGTTCCGTAACCAAACATTTTATCACATCGGAAATACTCAAAAACTAGATTTAAGACTCAAAGCAACCGTTCCTACAAATCTACAGAGTAGTAACTCGTGATCCTAAGAAATGGGCAAGAAGCCTAGTCCTTAATCCCTGTAGAAAAGAAGAGGGTGACTCATGATAGAATGACTCGATAAGAGAAGTAAAAATAGCCTTACATTACCTTCCAAAATCAATTCCTTTACATAACTAAAGCATTTCTAGACTCAACTTCGACCAATTTGGCTTGGTAATCCTATAGTCAGTCGGGCTCTGATACCAACGTTGTCGGGACACCGATCCTATGTCATAAATCCATCTTGTAACATATCACATCACTCTGCGTCCTCACACACGGTAGTCGACACGGCTGCCACCTTAACATGGCTGGGACCATTTGCGTCTTTTGGCTCACGGATATGAACATGTCGCTAGCAATCATACGTAAGAGAACCTGGGTCAACATGACTAGTTGTAGAACCCAAGTGGCACATCGTATAGGAACACGCATACGTAACCCAACAATGCAGGTGTCGGTCATTAGCATGTGTACAAGAGTCATAGCAAGCTAAATAGACTCCATTATGTTGTGAGGCATTTTTGTTATCAAATGCGCGTAGACGAGTCATAGAAGGTTACATGGACTCCATTAAACCGCAAGCTATTTCCCCATAGGGAGAGACACAACAACAAAGAAGGATACATGTCGGTCAATCAATGTGTCCAGAGCAGTAGCAACCTACCATGGCTCAGTTGAAATATAAAGAGGCATTTCCCTGTAAACAGGGCTACTAAAGGCACACAACTAGGTGTCGAATCCCACACATACCAATGCACGTCACACGTATGCACAACATGCACAATATGCGTATATACAACATGGCATCACAACAAAACTCTACAACACATCATTTATTTAAAAGGCTCAGAGAACCTTGCATAATAGATTCATACAGGTAGGGGTCACATGACCCGACACTCCAGTCATACACACAAAGTCAAACAAGCCATGCAGAAGCATAAAGTTGTTTGAGTAGAGACATATGAAAGGATAAAAGTCATGCGACCTTACTATATACAACCCTCCCCAAATGTGCCATACCATAACTGGAATACCAGTTACTGAACTTAGTCGACATCTAGAAAGAACCCACCAGATGGATCATGGGTCTCCACTACAGCAGCTATTAAGAAAACATGAGTACAGAAGTACTCAGCAAGTCTTAAACAGATCTAAGTGCTCATGCATAAGTATCAAAAAGGGGAGTTGTGGGGTTTCATGCAACAAGCCAACTTTGACTCTTGGATATCATGTACTACGACTACCGGTAGTTTGAGTAAGTTGAGATAGCGCACACGAGTCTACTAATCACAACACAATACACTACCATGGATTCTCTCCTATGTTCCTACGAGAGTGTCATCCACGGTACTCACACTTGTGATAAGACTTTTATGAGTATCCATTTGATTATCTATGAACATCATATGTTTCCAACTAGTCCATATCTGAGGACGCGACTGTTCGGACAGATCATAACCCTACAGGGGTGTATTCCTTCACACATGCTCTCGCCACTTATTGCTGACTACATGTAAAAAGGCACCTCGGAAACCTTCAAGCAGAAGCCCAACAAGGGAGTTGTCCATGACCATCAACCACTCAAGTCTCTAGTCCAGGTTTATTGCCTATCTGAGACTGAACTCGCAGGGAAGTCCGGCCAAAGTTTCTGCTACGGCATCAAACGATGTGCGTAGGGTAACCAAGGCCACCGTTCGGGTGCCACTTGTTACATATTACCACGTCCCTACGCATCATATCCCACTCCTAAGGTCAGCACTACACATGGCCTCCAGCATAAGCTACAAACACTAGAAACTATTTACAACTCTTGGACAGGGGACAAGGCGATTAATAAGTCGAGAGGGTCCATTAGTTTCGGGCCCAATGCATGGTAGCATATAGTCTTGGATCACATACATTGAACTCAGTTCCTAAGAGTTTTTCAAGCGAGACAACTCGCAATGTACTCCTACATAGCCTCTCATCGCTACCTTTACCAAATAGGATTCAACATTCAACCCTCATCATCAGAACACATTCATTTCACTCTGGTCCATCACCCAGATGAATCAGACCTGACACAACTCTAAGCATAGCAAGCATAGCAGGGTAGAGCACATCATGGCTCAATCATCTAATCGGTATGCTAGGTTGCTTGGTTTAGCTCTTTACTGTGACAATCACAGGTCATGCAGAGGAATGGGTTCAACTACCCAAACAGGTAACAATTGAAGCATTGTTGTCCTAATGTAATAAAGGAGAGCAGGAGTGAGAGTATGGGATTGTATCGAAATGTTCAAAAGGGTTGCTTGCCTTGCAGATCAGAGGTGGAATACTCTCCTTCGGTTAGATACTCATGGGTATCGTGCGGAGCAGAGCCTACCGCAACATATAAAAAGAACAATCAATACACATCAAGTGTGACACAACGATCCATGATTATGACATGGAAATATGATGTATTCGAGCTAATGCATCTATCAGTGATGTTAGATGGAGTAGGTTTGAATGTAGTGTTCAAATTTAAAATTCACATGTTATGTAACATATCGCATTTGAGCAAAATGTGCATGTTATCCTATTTAGGCTGCTCTATCATGCATGAGGATAGCACATATGGATTCATTGGATATTTCTGATCAGTTGTCATATATCAATTATTTTCATCTCACTTACAAATTAATTTAAATGAACATTAGTAGTTTCAATCCTTTTCTGGGATTTCCTTATTATTTGAAATATCAAAATCATTTACTACGTCAGCCTTGCATCAGCATGACCTCAGCAAGTCAACTGGTCATTGCGAGGTCAAACCTGACCAGTGGGTCCCACTGGTCAGTCTCTCAAAGCTAGCTAGTGTCACTGACAGGTGCGGGCCTTTTGTCATTGATCTGGGTGAAAACCCGAGTTGACTGGAGCTTTGACCTAGCTTACGGCCCAATCTCAGCGTTTGCTAGGTTCACTAATTAGTGGATTAGGCTGCTAATGACTTGCCAAGTCAGACATCGTGGGAGCCTCGCCGGCGGTGACCAAACTAACATCGGTTTCTCGCCGGAATCACGCAAATGACGACAATTGGACGCGTAGAGACCACCAGGAGGTAGCCCACACTCGCCTGCATCTAACTGGAGGATCAGGTGGTTGTGGGGTCTCCAAAATCAATAATGGCGTCGAAGTCCATGGCGGCAGGTGTTTGGGTCTCATGGGAAACCACGATGCAGCGCTTGCTTGACACGACCTGTTCTTAGCACGTATGGCATCTACGCAACCTCACAAACTCAGCAGGGGCACTAGTGATGTCTACTATGCAACTTTATTCTTGTAGACTCGTGTTGGGCCTCCAAGCGTAGAGTTTTGTAGGACAGTAGCAATTTTCCCTCAAGTGGATGACCTAAGGTTTATTAATCTATGGGAGGTGTAGGATGAAGATGGTCTCTCTCAAGCAACCATGCAATCAAATACAAGAAATCTCTTGTGTCCCCAACGAACCCAATACAATGGAAAATTGTATGGGTGCACTAGTTTGGTGATGAGATAGGGATACAAGTGCAATATTGATGATAGATATAGGATTTTGTAATCTGAAAATATAAAAACAGCAAGGTAGCAAGTGTAAAACAGCGAGCAAAACGGTATATAAATGCTTGGAAATAAGGCATACGGTTCATACTTTCGCTAGTGCAATCTCCCAACAATGCTAACATAGTTGAATGATATGATCATCCCTCAACGTGCAACTAATAATCACTCCAAAGTTCCTAACTAGCGGAGAACAAATTGATGGAATTGGTGTAGGTAGTGGAACAACCTCAAATTTATTCATTCCGATCAATCTTTCGAGCTATTCCTATAAGTGTCACAGACAGCCCTAGAGTTCGTAGTAAAATAACACCAATGATACATATCAACCAACCCTAATGTCACGTAGATAATCCAATGTCACCTCAAGCATCCATGGGTAAATTATGCAACATGCATCAAACAATTTCAGATCTATCATATTCAATCCAACACGAAGAGCTTCAAGGAGCACCCGTAGATTTCTATCAAAGAACGTGGCATGAAAATGTGCAATCAACCCCAATGCATAGATCCCCAAGGTCATCGGAATCCGCAAATTGATGCCTCAACATATATCAAGTGAATCAATAGAATACCCCAATGTCACTACGGGTATCCTACGCAAGATGTGCATCAAGTGTTATCAAACCATAATATTCAGTCCAACATAATGAGATCTCAAAGGTAAAGAATCAATTCATCACAACAAGATAGCAAGGGAAACACCTCATATGATCCAACTATATTAACAAAGCCCGTGATACATCAAGATCGTTCCATCTCAAGAACACGAGACAAACAGAGAGAGAGAGATTAAACACATAACTACTGGTACAAACCGTCATTCCCTAGGGCGGACTACTCCCTCCGTGACATGGCCTCCGCTGAGATGAGGAAGATGTCCATCGGAGATGATCTACCCTCTCCGACATGGTACTGCAACGCCTCCATATTGGTTTTTCATCAATACATAAACTTGCGGTTGTGGAATGAGGAGTCTCTCTTTATTTCTAGGGTTCTGAGATTTATTAGATTTTCAGCGTTGGAATCAAGCGAAACAGAGCCACGAGGGGACCCACCACATATCTGGACGCCACCCTAGGGGTGGTGGCCAAATGGCTTGTGTTCCAAGGGTGCCCCCACTCCCGGGGTTCTTCACTCCGATGTGTCTTATTTCCTCCAGAAAAAATCACAAATTGTTTTGGGCAATTCTGAGAACTTCCATTTTCTGCACAAAAAACAACACTAGTGTAATTCGGCTGAGAACGGCATCGGTCTGGGTTAGTTCAAAATAAATCATATATAGTGCATCAAAACCGTATAAAAGTATTGTAAACATAGATAAATATGGCATGAGTACTTCATACAGTATCTATACGTTGGAGACATATCAACATCCCCAAGCTTACTTCTTGCTCATCCTTAAGTAGGTTAATGATAAAAGAGATAATTTATGAAGTGTGGATGCTAGCATAGTGAAATAGTTTTGATCATTGATAATTTTGGTCACTTTTCTTGCATCATAACCAGAAAATTTTTCTTATAAAAAATCTTCATGATAGAGTAGCAATCAATTCATATGTCATGGTTCAAACAATGCATTCGATTGAAACTTAACAATCTGTGATCCTGCTCTCCAAACAATTGTAGTGCATCATCAAGTCTAAGTAAGAGCTCCACATACTCAATTATCATATAGTCTTTTATGATTGCTAATACTCAAGGCATATTTTTAGAACAAACAATATCCATCAAACACATAGAAAGATAGGGTCTTAATGTTTCGCCTCCCAGCATACTTATCATGAAGATTATTGTCAACAATAATGAATCATGATCAAATATATTTGAGTGGATAATATGTTTCAATATTTTCCCACCACATGGTGCTTGCCAACTAATAGATTGAGGTTTGAATGAGAAGTTTACTCAACATCAAAGTAAGTAATCATGAAATTAAATTGATTGTCCCTTCGCAGAGGGAAGCAGGGATTTGTAGAGGTGCAAGAGCTCATTGTTTAAAACATAGATGAATACGTAATTTTGGGTGGTGTGCCTTTACTATCAATGTCAAAACAGAGTTTTCAATATCTTCCATGCTAATCACATTATTGGCAGTTCCCAAACAGAATTGAATTTTTTACTCCCCCTCCAACATTCAAACACATTCCATGGCTGGTGGAATCCACGGTTGCCCTCCAAACAATCAACATTCTAGGGGAGGTTTTGTTTATTTATTTTTGTGTTATGCAGGACTGGGCATCCTTTTTTACCAGCCTCTCACATGCAATGACAAGTGAATAAACAATAATCTTGAGAATAACTCTCCTAGCATGGAAGATAATGACCACTCCATCGCTCCATGAATGGTACGAGCACACAAAACGGATGTTTTTTTGAATGTTCAGAGATGGCACATGCAAATTTACTTGGAATGGCACGGAAATACCATATATAGGTACGTATGGTGGACTCTCATGGAAGAAACTTGGCTCAAGTATTTGGATGCACAAGTAGTATCTCTACTTAGTACGAAGTTTTGGCTAGCAAAAGCTTCTAAACAAGCACCACATGTTGGAGGATCCATAACAATATAACTTCTATGCAAATATACCCAAACATAACCATTATGTTTTCCAACTTCAATTATTTGATCAAGGTTGGAAATAATTTATGGGTATTCACAATCATAAAAGATGTCCAAGATAATTATTTGTATGTGAAAGTTCTCTTTCTTATACTAATCATTCATGAATTGCTTGTATGACCAATTTGATGATTGTCAAACTTCAACAGATTTTACTTAATAAACCAGATGTGAAGCTACTACTAAGCATAAATCCCATTGATAATTTCAGATTTATGATATTCAATTCATTCACAATTTACTCTCTAGATATAAGTGAAGCACAAGAGTAAACATCAAACTACTCTCAAAAGATATAAGTCAAGATCAATGAGTAGTAAAATAATTAAGTATCTATGTGACATCTCTCTCTCTCAATAAATATTTTCAGATTGGAGTATTTTATTTAAATAACAAGAAAAATAAAAATAGCACTCCCAGAATAGCACATATCTTGTGGACAAATAAAAATTTAGGCTCAACATAGGGTAACCGATAGTTATTGATGAAGAGAGGTGGTATGCGTAGCATCCCCAAGCTTAGATGCTTGAGAATTCTTGAAATATTTACTTGCGGTGCCTTGGGCATCCCCAATATTGAGATTTTGTATCTCGTTCAATCCTCTCATATCCCGGTTTCACCTAAGTCTAAAAAAACTTCCTCCACAAAAAACTTGAAAAGAATTCATGAGATAGATTAGTACACATAAAAATAAATCAACACTTCATGTACTCCCAAGACAAGTTGCACAATGATTTTCAAACATCATATACTGTTTACTATCGTTTCCACAATTTATATCTACCAATATATGTTGTGGAAACTATAGGATAAGTAGATAACAAAACTATGACAGCAATCATTCCAAACAGAACAGTCTGTAGCAATTTATGAACACGGTGTACTTCTGTAACTCAAACAATTATGAACATTTTGGATGTGATAAAGCATTTATATGATAACACTTTGTAGAAATTTCAGAAACTTTACATATTCCAGTAGAATATGAAAATTCAAACACTAGAGCCAAAGTGTCTGCTTTTACACAGAAAATATCAAACATGCAACTCAAGCATCCTAAGAGGCAATTCTTGGACCGTTTTTTAAACAAGATTATATATATCATATAACATATAAGAACAAAATAAAATGACACTCCAAGAATATACCGATAGTGTTGAAAATGAAAGAGGGGATGCCTTCCGGGGTATCCCCAAGCTTGGACACTTGAGTATTCCTTGGATATTACCTTGGGTGTTCCTCGAGAATCCCCAAGATTAGTTCCTTGCTTCTACTTATTCATTTCATATTGGTATCTTACCAAAAACTTTAAAACTTCAATCACACAAAACTTAACGAAACTTCGTGAGATGGGTTAGTGTAGTAAAGATAGATCATTCACTTAGGTACTGTGAAGACAAGATTCATATTTGTTCTAACATAATAACCATTGTATTCCATCATTTTCATAATTTATATCACCAAATATAAGCTACGAAAACACTAAAACAAGCAAAATGTGCATGCAAAATAGAATCTGTCAAAAACAGAATAGTCTGTGAAGATCTGAGTGAATACCATAATTACCTGACTCTACAAATTCTGATAAATGGGAAAACACAGAGAATTGGCATTGCAATGGTGCATACAAATTTTAGTATTTTTTTACGCTCCAATAAAATCAGATAATTCATATACTATATGCAAAACTTTCTGTTTTTCCATAGAATCAAACAAACAAGTATCCACACTATCCCAAAGGCTCTACTTGGCACTTTATTGATATAAAGGATATACACATGATTACTGCAGTATGTTAATCATGTGAAAAAACAAAAAAAAAGTAAATGTGTTGGGTTTTCTTCCAACAAGCGCTTTTCTTGAATGCCTTTTAGCTAGGCATGATGATTTCAATGATGCTCGTATAGGAATGAAAGTTGAAAATGCAAGATAGCATCATGAATCACATGACAAACACATTTAAGTCTATCCCACATCCTATGCATAAGGATTTTGTGAGAAAAAAATTTATGGGAGCAAGAATCAACTAGCATAGGAAGGCAAAACAAGCATATCTTCAAAATTTTGAGCATATAGGGAGGAAACTTGATATTACTGCAATTCCTACAAGCATATGTTCCTCCATCATAATAATTTTCAGTATCATCATGAAGGAATTCAAAAATATAACTATCACATAAAACATTCTTTTCATGATCTACAAGCATAGAAAATTTATTACTCTCCCCATCGGCAAACTTCTTATACATAATAGTGGGAGTATCATATGAAACTTGAACACTATAGATTGGTTTCACATTAAAAGAGAACTGTTCAGAAAAAGGGTATTCATAAATGTGACAAGGTGTATAATAATAATCATCACTACTTTTCATAACATAAGTATCATAACAATAACCAACATAAATAGGAGGCATGTAATCATCATGACAAATTTGATCATTCAAAGTAGGTGAACTAAAAAGATCATCTTCATTATGCATAGCATCACCAAGCTTGGAACACACATCAATTGCAGCAAATATTTTCTCAAATATGTCATTCTTATCAAGCATAACATCCCCAAGCTTGTGGGTTTGCATATTATTAGGATAATCATCAATAGCATGAACAGCACCAATAGTGTAACAATTATTATCATAATTATTTTCCATGTTGGTGCCAAAAAGATTTTCAATATTGTAAGGAGTATCATTATCTTCCCAATCTTCCTCATCACAACAAGTAGTAGGCATAAAATAATCATCAAGTGTATCATTGTCCACACTACTTTCGTATTCATTCTCAATGATTATAGGAGCAACCTTATTTGGGAGATATACCTTTTTACCTTTACATTTTCTGCTCTTCTTCTCATACTTTACTACATTTTGTGTGGGTTTAAGTAGTTTTTATGTGCTTCTTATTGAAGAGATTGGTTCAATCGAAAGCTCTTCCTTGAAACCTGATTTATCACAAGAAACAATAGGAGGGTATTGGGAGACCTTTATCGTTCCATTAGTATGCGCTTTTTCTTCTATTGGTTTCTCATTATTTCTATAGTTGGCAATATAAGCATTCTCATTGCAATTCACTACGCAAAACATGTAGATTTATTGTAGATCAGTTTCATTATCATTTGTGGTAATGAATATATCAAACCAGTCATTTTTATGTGATAACTATTCATTCCCCAAAAATAAGCAAAGTTCATTATAGAGTTCACGGGAGATCAAATATCACAATATTTGGAACCGTTTTGGTCATGAAAAAGCAGGCATTGGAAATTAAGATGCTCAACCCTATTGCAAAGTTCACAAGTAATGGGTTGAAGAGAGCATAATGTTGTGTCAAGTTCATCTATCACTTTAGGCCACCAATTATTTTGATCTTGTTTATGCTTCTTACAAAATCTATTGTCCCTATATGGCACGTCTTTACAAATTTTATTCACTCCTCAAAAATTGACATGCTTATAGGAAATCATTTTATCATGACTTGTGCAATCATCATTCGCATCATGGATATTCAGAGAATTTATACTAACAATATGGAAATCTGATTCTCATTCAGGGAACTATCATGATTCACTTTATAAATTTCACAATTTTTAGATTCATGATTTTCAAGCAAGACCTCATAAAGGTAATCTAGTGAACAATCACTAGCAATTGTTCCAACATAATCAGGTCTTTTGAAAAGATTAGCAAGTGGATGAGAATACATTTATATTTATTTTGTAGTTTTCTTTTATAAAACCAAACTAGTGAAAAACAAGAAACTAAAATATTTAATTTCCAGATCTAAAGATATACCTTCAAGCACACACCTCCCTGGCAACGGTGCCAGAAAAGTGCTTGATGTCTACTACACAACTTTATTCTCGTAGAGTCGTGTTGGGCCTCCAAGCGCAGAGTTCTGTAGGACAGCAGCAATATTCCCTCAAGTCGATGACCTAAGGTTTATCAATCTGTGGGAGGTGTAGGATGAAGATGCTCTCTCTCAAGAAACCCTCCAATCAAATACAAGAGATCTCTTGTGTCCCCAACACACCCAATACAATGGCAAATTGTATAGGTGCACTAGTTTGGCAAAGAGATGGTGATACAAGAGCAATATGGATGATAGATATAGGTTTTTGTAATCTGAAAATATAAAAACTGCAACGTAGCAAGTGTAAAATAGTGAGCAAAACGGTGTATAAATCCTTGGAAATAAGGCCTACGGTTCATACTTTCGCTAGTGCAATCTCCCAACAATCCTAACATAGTTGAATCATATGATCATCCCTCAATGTGCAACAAAGAATCACTCCAAAGTTCCTATCTAGTGGAGAACAAATAGACGGAATTGGTGTAGGTAGTAGAACCACCTCAAAGTTATTCCTTCCAATCAATCTTTTGAGCTATTCCTATATGTGTCACAAACAGCCCTAGAGTTCATAATAAGATAACACCAATGATATATATCAATCAACCCTAATGTCACCTAGATACTCCTGTTGGGGAACACGACAGAAAACAAAACAATTCAGTACAGTGAGCATGCCCAGGATTACTATGGAGATGCATACAAGGTTTCAATCTTTTCATTACCGACTCGTAGCATGGCGAAAGTAGAGTCACTGATGATCGGCGTTGCAGATCCCCGAAGCTAGGATTTTACAACCTCCCAATTGTGAGGATGTACCCCCATGACTGCCCCCCGAACAGCCCTCCGGGAGGTGGTCAGATAGTCCCTCGGACAGTCACTTGGACATCCCTTCAGGAGGACCCTCGAAACTCGGACAGACTTTTGGGAGGCACTCTCGAACTAAGACCGAAATTACGATCTCTCTACAGAGTTGCACACATACGGTGTCATCAATCTGGCAGGGCTTCGCCATCCAGAACTAGTTTCCGTGGAACCCAGACAGCCTTTTGGCTCTACGAAACTATTTCGATGGCATGGAGAGAGAAAGCCAAATCATGCATTTCATGTGTATGTGAGAGAGAGTGAGTGTCATCCCTAGATCTTCTGGGAAGATTCCCTTCAGATATTTTCCCAAAAAAACAACCAATCAGTGCTTTTCACTATTCATTGAAACATTTTTCTACGTCCGAAAAATCCGAAACTTTTTCTATAGGCCTAAAACATTTCCATTACAAACTAAAACAATTTTGAATGTGTTCCAAAACATTTTTAGATCAATGATTTTCATATGCGAAAAGAAACCAAAGCGGTTCCGGCAGTCCAGAACATTTTCGGTTTTTCTCTCCGAAAAAATCCCAGAAGTTCCTAGAAGAATTCTGGTACCCTCCAATAATTTCCAGGCATGTGCCGAAACCAATTTGTCTTAATGGTACACTCCGAAACAACTTTTCAGTTTTACCGAAACTCTTCCGATGTTCTCTCTCTAGAACTCTTCCGTTGTCTCCGAAACTTTTTCGGTGAATTGCTTCCAAACTCCCTATCTAGTATTCAACAGATACATGAACCTTTAGCGTGTGACCCTATAGGTTCGGTGAAGTATAGACATGACTTGGAACACCTTCTGATCAATGATCAGCACCGTAGCCATGGACACCCATACTAACCCCTATACCCACACGAATGAATATTCGAATGAACTTCCAGTTGATGTGTTATATTCCTTTTACTTCGTGATATGTTAAAAAAATGAGGTGAGATTTATCGGCATCCCCGCGGGTCAACACTTGTCCATAATGACAATTACCTTGTTCTCGGTTTTGTTCTCTTTTCTCATTTTCCGTGTTTCGGCATCCCTGTGATTCAATCACATTGTGTATGGCTAGACGATTATGGATATAGTAACACCGAGAGGGCCCGAGAATATCTCTGCATTGTCGAAGTAGCAAATCCCAATCTTGAGCTATCTTGCTACTTGTGATACTTTTCAGTGAACCCATAAGCCGCCTTAATAGCCACCCATTTACGGATGACGTTTAACAAACCCCAAAGTTCACGAAGCAAGTATGAAGGAACTCGATACTGTCATGGTGAAAGGAATTATGCAAACATTAACTTCTCTATGTTATTAACCATTAACTTGTGACGGATGTATATCATAGCATAACATCAATTTGGGTCAATTCAACACAAATGGACTTCTAACATTGTGCCCTCAAAATTGCTGGCATAAACATGCCCATGATCACGAAAACAGGATCATCACGCAATACTTGAGCTAGTTTTAGAGGCATGACTAGGAATACTTTTTATCGTTTATTATTCCACACGTGCATTGAGTTTTCCTCCGAGCCTCGTGGTTATTGTAGACTCGAGAACCATAGCAGTTATAGCATGGAATATAAACTTAATTAGGAACATGGGGATAAATAATAATATTTATTATTGCCTCTTGGGCATATCTGCTATAGACTCCCACTTGCACTTGAGTCAATAATCTAGTCAATGCTAATGAACTTTACACCTATGGCATACTGGTGTAAAAGATGCTTCGCTTGTGGTATAGCCTGATGTCCAACGAATCTGACAACTTCAGCTCCGTGTGTCTCTTTGCATATCCTCGCATTTTCACGCTTTCACAAAATTCATATTTTGTGTGGACATGTCTTTCTATATATATGAATCACTGGTTGAACATTGATTCCTAAGAATGAGTTATGGAGTAACTATCTACAATAGCGTCCCATTGACCAAAGCCATCTCATAACCATACTAAGTTCATGAATGAACTATATGATTCAACATCTTCTTTGCCGCTTCCAAAACATCAACATACTTAGCCTTTGTTATAGAATTTTCCATAGTAACCTGATTAGAACAATTCGAACTTACGGTGCCACTGTATTGTGTATTACACAAAACTAGAACTTAAATAAAAAATCGCCTGGAGCATTGATGAAGACTATGTCGGATTTTCGGCTCCGCAAAACTCTTAAGGTTCGAACACAGGGGCGTGTGCGAAGGTTTCCCTGCGGCCTCACCCTTCCTAGCTCTCTACTTGATGGACATAATAGCAAACTTGCACGATAACAAGGAAGAAGATGAACACAACAGTTTACCCAGGTTCGGTCCACTACGAAGCGTAATACCCTACTCCTACTTTGGTGGATTGCCTCGCGTGGAGGTTTTGGTGGATGAACTAGTACAGTGTGCTTGAGCCTTGCGAGGGGGGGGGGCTCAAGGTGTGTTCTTAGCTCTCCGCCTTGCGGTGTGTGTGTTCGGTGGCTAAGTGTTGGATCGGATCGGGGGTCTCCCGCTCTACGATGTGACCTAGATTCTATATATAGCGGTGGCCTAGGTACTCTTCCCTTATCGCAATGGCGGGAAGGGATCCATAATGACCAATTTTCAAGCTGGACAGGAGTACATCCGCGACCTGTCCAAACGTGGTCTTCGCCTGCAAAGTGGTTGTTGGTGATGCAGTGGTGGGTTCGGCGATTACAACCGCCCTGCTGGGTTGGTGGTCGTGGTCTTGTTGCACCAGAAGGGAAACCTTTGGGCGGCGCTTCAGGAACCCGCGTATGTCCTTGCTCCCTTTGCACCAAAGAGGAAACTGTGCCGCCTGGCACGCTGGTGCTCGCCTGTCCTTCCTTGTGTCACCCTTGACTCCTGAGGCTGGGCCTTCAATAGAGATCTCCGCCCCTCAGGAGGGGGCCTGAGGAGGCCCATCCTTGCTGGTCTTGATGTTGTTCTTCCTCGCAAGCCCAGGGTCCTCGCGAGGGCCTTGTCTTGAGTAGTGTCGCGCCAGGCCTTGCATGGCTAACGAAGTGGGCCATGTACTGGGCCGCAGGCAGGTACAACTGGGTACCCCGTTCCCAAAACGTGAACAGTAGCCCCTGGGCCCAAGGCATGCTTGAGCTGGCTTTAGGGCGAATCCTTGAGGATGGCCCAAAGTGCCGCGGACCCCAAATGCCTAAGGGCCAGGCTCTACACCAATGCGGCGACAACTCCGCTCCTTGAAGGCGTCAGGAACCGCCCAAGTCAAAACGATGTGACGCCCGTGCCTGCGCCAGCCATCATTACCTTTCCTTGAATGTTGTCGATTCCTTGGGCTGCCTGCTCTCGGGCCATGCAGATGTGACCCGACAGCATCAGGCGAGGCGAAGTGTGACAGAGCTGCGCTTGGCCGAGGCGTCCCTTTCAGAGCCCGAGGGGCACACGTGGCATGCTCTCCCATGACGCTTCGTGGCCTTGATCTTACCTATAAATTCGACTCGTCGCGACAAAGCCCGGGCACCTCGTAGCGTCCGTCTCTTCCTGCAACTCCAGATAAAACCCCTCTTCCTCTCCTCATCTTCTTTGTTTCCCCATGGCGTCTGGTGGAAGCGCCGCCAGTGCGGGGGAGCGCACGGGGCCGTCAGCCCCCTGGCTCACTTCCGGAGGCAGTGGCGGGGGGCCGCTGAAGGGGCGCGGGTCCGCCAGCGTTGGAGTGCTCCGTCACCTCCCTCTTTCTTTGCTTGATACGTACAATGTACTACGCTTGACTATGTTCTTCTTCCAGGGTGCCAGCGGCCAAGAGGCACAAACGCGCCGAGCTTTTGGAAGAGGCGGACGCGTTGCGCGCCCAACTGGCAACCGCTGATGCCGCCTTCCAAGCCGCCCTCAGGGGCGAGGCTGAGGCGAGGGTAAAACTGGCGGCGCTCCAAGCCTATGTCTAAGAAGCAGCTGACACCGTGCAGGTCGTGCGCGATGAGGCAGCCTACCCAAGATGTTAGTGTCCCAGCGGGGCAAGAAGTACCTCGACATCGATCGCCGCACGGCCGACACGGTGGAATGGTTTGTCGGGGATGCCCCCACTCTCCCCAACGTTTAGGGCGACGGGGGCTACCTCGAGTTTAACCACCGGGTGGTGGAGGCGCTAGAGACCAGTGTCTCCTGCATGAATGAGGACAGAGAGGCCGACACATGGGACCTCCTGGAGCTCGCATCGACACACGTCTTCTCCAACCTGTGCCGCCTTGGCCCGCAGCTCGATCTTTAGCGCGTGGTGGAGCGTGTGCCCCGAGGGGCTCTCGAGGCCTCTCCGGGATGAGGTGCGCCCGCACGTGGACGCCCTGGTCGCGCAGTTCATCCGAGAGCCCCCTCCTGGCGAAGAAGGCGGCCCCGGTGCCATGGCAGCCGTCGGCTCGGACAGCGACAGCGACTCCTCTGCCTAGACCCCCCTCCTTCTTCCTCCTACTACCTGTAATAGCTCAAAGAGAACTTGGCCCCCATGGGCATTAACCTTTTGCAATTTACCTATGTTTTGCTTCTCGCCCTTGGTTCGTCGTCGGCTGCTCGTAATTAGGCGAATCAGCTTTCCCGTGCCTGCTTGGCGCCGTCGTCGACACGGCCTGATGACGACGGCTAGTAGGGTCCTTGTGAAGTCCCCACTCCTGAGGGGAATCCCGTGGTTGCCATCCCCAGGCTTCTGGCTTTATAGCCCATCGTCGTCGGGCCTCTGTTCTTGTGTCGCCTCCCCTATCGCTCTAGATCCCTAGGGTGTTAGTAATCGCACATAGTTGTCCCGTAGTACCTGCGTCCTCACATAAGTATGTTGGAAATATGCCCTAGAGGCAATATAAAGTGTTTATTATTATATTTCCTTGTTCATGATAATCGTTTATTATCCATGCTATAATTGTAGTGATTGGAAACACATTGCATGTGTGGGCAAATAGCCAACACTGTGTCCCTAGTATGCCTCTAGTGAACTAGCTCGTTGATCAAAGATGGTCAGGGTTTCCTAGCCATTGAAATGTGATGTCATTTGATAACGGGATCACATCACTGAGAGAATGATGTGATGGACAAGACCCAAACTACAAACGTAGCATATGATCGTGTCAGTTTATTGGTACTGTTTTCCGCATGTCAAGTATATGTTCCAATGACCATGAGATCATGCAACTCACGGATATCGGAGGAGTGCCTTGTGTGTATCAAACGTCGCAACGTAACTGGGTGACTATAAAGGTGCTCTATAGGTATCTCCGATGGTGTCTGTTGAGTTGGCATGGATCGAGACTGGGATTTGTTACTCCGTGTGACGGAGAGGTATCTCGGGGCCCACTCGGTAATGCAACATCACAATGAGCCATGTAAGCAATGTGACTAATTGTTGGTTGTGGGATCTTGTATTACGGAACGAGTAAAGAGACTTGCCGGTAACAAGGTTGAACTAGGTATGGAGATGCCGACGATCAAACCTCGGGCAAGTAACATACCGAAGAACAAAGGGAACGTTATACGGGATTAACTGAATCCTTGACATAGAGGTTCGACCGATAAAGATCTTCGTAGAATATGTAGGAACCAATGTGGACATCCAGATCCCGCCATTGGTTATTGACCGTAGAGGTGTCTCGGTCATGTCTACATAGTTCTCGAACCCGCAGGGTCTGCACACTTAAGGTTTGGTGACGTTTCGGTAGTGTAGAGTTATGTATGGTGGTGACCGAAGGTTGTTCGGAGTGCCGGATGAGATCCTGGACATCACGAGGAGCTCCGGAATGAGGTAAAGATTCATATATAGGAAGTCCCAGTTTGGTCGCCGAAAAAGTTTCGGGCTCATTGGTAGTGTACCGGGAGTGCCGGTAGTGTACCGGGAGACCTCCGGGAGGGGTATTTCGACCCTAGAGAGACCATGGGCTGTGGGAGAGTATTAACCAGCCCTTAGTGGGCTGGTAAATCAGCCTAGAAGGCCCATGGCGCAGGGGAGAAAAAGGCTAAAGGAAAAAGGCCAAAAATCAGCCAGTAGGGAGCAATCCTACTCCAAGTAGGATTGGAGGTGGAATAATATTCCACCCCTTGGCCGGCCGACTCCTAGGAGGCCTTGGCCCTGCGCCAAGGCTGCCTCTCCCTCACTCTTATATATACTGGTGGATTGGGGCTGTTTAGACACAGTTTTACGGCCACGTGCTACCCGTTCCACCGGTGCTCCTCTAGATTGGTTTTCCGCAGTGCTTAGGCGAAGCCCTGCCGGAATTGCTCCACCACCACCATCACCGGAGTACCATCACGGCCGGTGAACTCTCTCTCCTCTCCACCTCCTCTTGCTGGATCAAGACGGTGGAGATCGTCATCAAGCTGCACGTGTGCTGAACGCGGAGGTGCCGTCCGTTCGGTACTAGATCGGAAGGATCGTGATCAAGGCCACGGGACGTTCGTGATCGGATCGCGGGACGGTTCGTGACGAGATCGCGGGACGGTTCATGATTGGTTCACGGGATGGTTCGTGATTAGATTGCGGGACGCTCGGCGATTTGGATCGCGAAGAAGTACGACTACACCAACAGCGTTTCTTAACGCTTCCCGCTTAGTGATCTACAAGGGTACATAGATCCACTCTCCCTCTCGTAGATGCTCATCACCATGGATAGGTTTGCGTGTGCGGAGGAAAATTTTTGTTTCCCATGCGACGTTCCCCAACAAAGTATGCACAAGCCTCGCCTCACCCTTGAAGCACCTTTAAATTAGGGAGTTCATGCTTCATTTGATAGTGTACTTAGCTTGCAGGCTACGGATGATCTTGATGCACGGCCAGGTTGTCCAGATACTCTGCTGCTCCGCTTGGGGAGCTTCCTCCTTGCTTATGGCCGAGGCGCACTGGGGGCCTTTTCCGCGCCCTGTGACTGCAGGTCCGAGTCTCGTGCATTTCTCTTCTGCCATAGTATACGACTAGCCAAGGTCGCAACCACGAGGTGAGACCTCGACACCCTTGATGCCGACCGGATCACCAAGGACGGCATTGAGGGTGCCGAGTGGCTATATGATCGGTAAGGCTCCTGAGGTGCACTGCTCAGGAGTCCCCTTCGACACTCAAGCAGCTCTACATGGACGAGTCCTAGTCCCGCACATTTTCCTACCATTGTGGTATACGACCGGATCACCAAGGATGCAACCACGAGGCGAGGCCCCGATACCCTCGATGCCAGCCAGACACTAAGGACAGCATCGAGGGTGCCGAGTGGCTATGTGACCGGTAAGGCTCCTGAGGCGCGGTGCTCAGGAGCCCCCCTCAATGTGCGGCCTCTTGCAAAAACGCGATCCAGAAGAAAGAGAACTCAAGATTGGTAAAAGAAAAATCAATAAGAAAAAACTCCCTATCCCTTTTCTTTTAAATTTAGAGCTCTGAGCCCCTCAAACTTCATTTCAAAAGTTCGCAACTCGAAACCAAAAAGAAAGCAAGCAAATGTCACGTTCGTCACCTAGGCTAGTCTTCATCTTCTCCCAGAACTGAGCGTAGGGCATCCACGTTGCATGGGCATAGCCATTGACGGGCAGTGTTGACTTCTTTGCCAGCGTAGAGCTCTGGCTGCCACATTGCATGGGAGGAACCCCTCCGCGTCCTCGAAGGGCTCCAGGCGTATACAACCCGCTCATTATTACGTGAGAGTGTCATGGTCGTAGATAGCTAGGCAAGCCCCCGGGCACCGGGCTCGGTAGCTCCCAACTCCGTCAAGATCCATCCCGTGCATGTCTTCTCGGTGCACGCCCCTACGACCCAAAATCGAATGCATTGTTCCCCGCATAGCCACAATATTGCGATCCCGTGACCCAAACATGAGTACAATGCATCCGGCATAGCCGTAAGGGTGTTTTGTCGATGAAGCTGCCTCATGAGGCATTTGGGCAGTGACTGTGTGCTTCCTCAAGAGCCTCATGAGGCCCGGCCTCCCGAGGCTGCGCTAATGTTCCAGTTGCCGCGGATGGCACGCGTTACCTGTGTCTTGCTGCCTTTCCTCGGGGCATTATGCCCAATACCCCGGGGTTTGGCTCGTCGATGCTTACCCGCGGGGGCGGCGGCTCGCGCGCGCCACCACTTGTCCAACGGTGTCCTCCCTCTTTCTCCAGCTTGCGTTGTCCGAACTTGGCGCTCCTCTAGGGGAAACCCCCAAGCCCGGCTCTGGAAAGACACCCGAGGCTTCCCCTACCCTTGGGACGTGTTGGCGCCTGCGGCAGGCGCCCGATCCTGGTCGTCTTCCCAAGGCATGACATAGCATGGTATATAGAGCTCCATATGAGGGCCTAGTCCTCCTCCCAAGCTGTCCCATGTGGCGCCTGGAACGGCCCCTCTAGGTGGCGGTGGGGCACCACCCTGCGCACGCAGCCCACAGACTCTCCTGCGTCGAGCCTTGGAGTGAAGTTGCATGCCTCTATTGCCGCCGCCCGGTAGGCTGCGTGTCTCCTGACGTGGGTCGATTCCCTGACGGTCCGGCCCAACTTCACTGTTGTTGCTTGCTTTCCTAGACACCTGCACCATTTGCTCCCTATGCAGCGTGGTGCGCTCACATATGGTCAATTCGGGTTGTTGGAGATCCACTAGGTCGTGGGGGGCATGCGCTAGTGCGCGCGTGGGGTGCCCCGTTGTCTTCTTCGCGAGTTCGGTTGCTGTGGCTGGGTTGTGCCCCGAAATCAGTTCCCTAGATCCGCAGGAGGAGGAGCACGGCGTTCGGCGAGCCCCACCCAAGTTCGCCCAGGGCCGAAGGGGGCGTGCCATTGACGGGTCGGGGGACTGGCGTGGCGATCGAGCCCCCAGCGCTTGATGAAGAGGAGGGACAGTGGCTCCACGCGCAATGGTGATCAGCTCCATGATGTGGTCGGCCCATGCGTCGAAGCCCCCTAGCGTTGGACGGTGGCGGAGCACCTCGCTTGCGAGCAGAAGTGCGTCATGTGCGTCTAGGTCCCCACATAGGAGCGATGCGACGCGGACGCTGAAGGCCCCGCCTGACCGTCATGCGCTTGGGTGGTGCGAGGGGCAGCAGCGATAGAGGCGATGCTCGCGACCTGATACTGCCCGCCCAGCACCAGGCCGCTGGGGCGTAGGTTCCTGGCGGCAGCATTGAGGTCGATGGAGGCTGGTACATCGCGGCCGGTAGAAGCTCATTGGGCACCGACCATCGGAGTGGTGAGGTGGAAGGAGGTCCTGGCTTGAGGATGACTTTGACATGCCCCCTACCTGGCATGCCAAATGTCGGATTTTGGGCTCTGTAAAACCCTTAAGGTGTGAACATAGGGGCATGAGCTAAGGTTTCCCTACGGCCTCACCCTTCCAAGCTCGCTACTCAATGGACACAACAACGAACTCGCATGATGACGAGTGTTGGGGATATAACCCCATGGTGAGACCCGCCCTGAGGGCTTTGGGTCATACCTGGCAGCTCGCAAACCGGCCCAAGAGTGAGACATGGGGACTTAAGGGCCCAAGAAGTTTAGTGGCTGGCAGGATGGGCCGGTAGGTGGCCCGGATGAAGAAGAGCCAGACATATAACCCGCCCGGAGAAAACTTGGTCAGGAAAGGCAAGAGAAGATAGAGGTAGACTCGGACATGTAATGAGAGTCGGTTACAACTTGTATGATCCGTGCTCTTGACCTCCTATATAAAGGCAAGACCCGGGGCGACTTAGGGATCAGGTTATCGAGAACTAGGTCAAGCAATAGCTCCCTTGTAATCGATACATCAAGTAATACAAGCACCAGCAAGACGTAGGCTATTACCTCAACTCGAGGGGCCGAACCTGGGTAAACTCGTGTCCTTCGTCCCAACTAACCCCTTTGAGTCCATCACGTTAGCAATGGCCTCGAACCCAAGGTCGTTCACCCGGACATCTGTCGTGATAAAACCATGACAGTTGGTGCCCACCGTGGGGCCTGCGCTCGGTGGTGTTGAGTTCTCAAAGGGCTCTCTCCCAGGGCTCGAGGGATACGTGGTCGGAAGGATGAGCAAGAGTCTCCGTGGCCGGCTCTACATCGACGTCGCCGGTTGGGGGCTTGATGCCGACTCTGTGGAGTATGGATTCCGTGTTCCTTTCGGCGGGATTCACGTTTTCATCGGAAGGACCGACGGATCTACACCCGGGCCGGATGCTTGCACCAACGTCATCGAGCCGGCTCGGCGCGCGCAACCCGCCCGTGATGTGCAGCCTGCCCGTGTTAATCCGGGCCGGAGGCACGTCTTCATAGGCTTTACTCAAGGGATGGATCTGGAAGCTTCCGGGTCACAGGAAACTCTCGTCTGTTCAGAAGACGAGTCTTCGAGCGGAGAGACGGAGTCAATTTACCAGCTTTGCAACGGCGGGCTCGGAGGCTACGATGAGCTTTGCCCTGAGTCAGATCATTCTGAGTCAGATGCTTTTGGGCCGCCGGCTCACTCTGCCGTGTTCTTGGCGGGGTCAGCCCGAGGCACGAGCAGTACAGTCGCGGGAGCGGCAACCTCAGGCGCTGACCCGCCGCCACCGGCCCAAGTTCTTTTGGATTTGATGAACGAACTTATGGCCCTGATGGCCACTGAAGTTACACCAGATAATTAGGCTGCCCGGAACTTAGAGATTGTGAGGCTCAAGGACCGGATGACGGAGGAGCAGCAGAGGATAGCTGAGCTGAAAGTCCCGATGGAGGAAAAAGAGGCAGAACGTATTAAGACGGATGCCTTTCGCCTTGGGCTGGAACAGCAATCGGCGGCTGCGGTACACCGGCGGAGGCATCAATCTCACTTGCCAAAATTCTATGAGTCTAGGCTCTTCAACACGCCAGGAACGGGACAAGCAGAAGATGCACCTAGAAGCCGCCCGGCGGCTCGACCGACGTCTCACCCGGCCCGACGAAAGCAGGCCTCACCGGTGGTCTTCCCAACACCGGCGGGTCATTATTCTAACCCAGCTGAGAATATGGTGGCTGCGGCTACTCGGCTTGAAACAATTCCTATCCCGGATGAATCACCTTTTGCGGAAGAGGTACGAAATGCCATTGGATACCTTCAGACGACGATGGCCCAGCAGGAGAAGTATACTCACGGCTAGAGCCACATTCATTCAACCCCTCTCCCCAGCCGGAGCTTTAGCCGGCACTATGAGTCGCCAGCGGTTTCCAGCAGTGATCGGCGGAGAGGACCTCCGGGGGACGATCGGGCGGCTCTAGATGCATAGGAGCTCATGAACCGGGCGAGAAACCAGCAAGAGGCGGCAGCTTTGGCTATAGCGACTCACCAAGAGCCCGGGCCCTCGATATCATTAGGAGCGGGAGTAACTGACAGGGCCGTGGGAGTGCCATGTCTATCACCGGCTCTACGAAGTGAACGGCTGCCAAAGGATTTCAAAGGACCTCGCAAGGTTCCAAATTACACTGCTGATTTGCCTCCGGAGGCCTGGGTAGAAAGTTATGAACTGGCTATGGAGATGCTAGATGTCAATGAGGCGGTGTGCGCTAAGTATTTTATCATGATGCTTGAAGGTCCGACTCGCACATGGTTAAAGGGGTTACCTCCCAATACCATCAATTCGTGGGCCAAGTTAAGGGAAAATTCATCAAAAAAATTCAAGGGACTTGCAAACAACCTATGACCATCGTGGATCTTGATCACTGCATCGAGCAGGAGGGTGAGTCAGCTCATCATTGGGTCCGGCGGGTGTCAACCATCATCCATTCGTCTGAGCAGATCATGGCAGCCCGGGCCGTGCTCATCTTAGAGAAGAACTGTCATTTCGTTCCGCTGAAGCAGAAACTTAGTCGGTTCAAGCGTACGTGTCAGGATATGGGAGAGCTCATGACGGCTCTCACAAAGTACACCGACTCTGATAACACGAAGGACCCAGGCTCTGACGAGGAGAAGGTCGGTCAGGGTAAAAAGAACAATCAAGGAAAAGGTGTGGTTAACAATGGTAACCAGAATAAGCGGAAGAACCCCAATGGCAGATCAGAACTGGTAGCCAATGCAAGTGTCGGCCAGAATCCTCCTAAGGGCAATGGGAAGTTCAGACCACCTTTTAATAAGAACATGACTCCCTTCAATTTGGAGGAGGCGCTTAAGAAGCCCTGTCCAGAACACAGTCAGCCCAGCAAACCTGCGTTGCACGCATGGGGTGATTGCCACATTATGCAAAAGTTAAGGAATTACTACACGCAACCCAACAACCAGGGCGGTGGTCTGCCCGGCGGTTCAGGACCGAACGGGTCAGGAGCCGGATTTGGATACCGGCGGCTCAGGGTCTGGTTATCATGGTCAAGGTAATCACGGAGGGCATCTGCAGCACTCTGGTAACAACCAACAGCAACATAACCAATCTGGGTATCAAAGTAATCCGAAACAGCTTAGCTCAGGCCAGTATCATGTTTTTACGACCTGCCTTAACAAGCAAGATCAGAAATTATGCAAGTGAGCGGTCCATGCGGCTGCGCCGGCTCTGCCACAGTACTTAAAGTGGTCTGAATATAACATAATGTGGAGCCGGGAGGATCACCCGCCGCGTGTTGATGACCCGGGGCGGCTGGTTTTGGTTGTTGCCCCTCAAGTGGGAGGATATATGGTAAATAAGGTGCTTTTGGATGGAGGCAGCAGTATCAACATCCTCTATTATGACACCTTCCGGCGGATGAAGCTGCTTGACAAGGATCTTAGGCCCTCATCCACCGTTTTTCATGGTGTGGTACCGGGCAAGTCGGCTTATCCGGTGGACAGGATTTCTTTGGAAGTTGCCTTTGGTGACGAATATGACCACAGAGTGGAGCGATTGTGGTTTGAAGTGGTCAAGATCAAGAGCCCTTACCATGCGTTATTCGGGTGGGCGGCTTATGCTAAGTTCATGGCTAGGCCCTGCTATGTCTACTTACAGCTTAACATGCCCAGGTTAAAAGGTACAATTACCGCTCATGGTGATCGGAATACGGCTATTGAGTGCGAGGAAGGAGACGTGGCTTATGCAGAATCCAGTTGTGCTCAGGAGGAGCTCAAGTTTTATAAGGAGAATGTTGACTCGGACGATATGACGCCGCTGAAAAAGCTCACAACGGAGGTTGAGCCGCCCCTTAAGTTTTCAGCGGAATATACCAAGGCAATAGACTTCACTCCAGGTGACTCATCCAAACAATTCATCATTGGGGCTCACATGGATCCCAAACAGGAAAGCGCGCTCATCAAATTCATCCGTGAGAATCGAGACATCTTTGCATGGAAACCTTCTGACATGTCGGGTGTTTCGAGAGAGTTCGCTGAGCACAATCTTAATGTGGATCCTAAGTTTAAACCTATCAAGCAATTTCTACGGCGGTTTAATGAGGAAAGACACAAGGCCATCGGAGAAGAGGTCGCCCGGCTCTTAGCAGCGGATTTCATCATTGAGGTATTTCACCCTGAGTGGCTTGCTAACCCAGTGCTGGTGCTAAAAAAGAACTGCACGTGGCGGATGTGTGTGGATTATACGGACCTTAACAAGGCTTGTCCGGCTGATCCCTTTGCTCTCCCTCGTATTGATCAGATCATTGATGCTACAACGGGTTGCGAAAGCCTATGCTTCCTAGATGTTTATTCAGGATATCATCAGATCAAGATGGCAGCTAAGGACCAAGAGAAGACGGCTTTCATTATGCCTTTTGGAGCCTTCTGTTATGTATCTATGCCTTTCGGGCTCAAGAGTGCTGAGGCGACTTATCAGCGATGTGTGCAGAATTGCCTTCACAGTCAGATTGGGCTCAATGTTAATGCTTACGTGGATGATATTGTGATCAAATCAAGGAAGAAGGAGACCCTTTTGGACGACTTAAGGGAAACTTTAGACAATCTCCGGATCTACAAGATGATGCTTAACCCTACCAAGTGTGTTTTTGGTGTCCCGGCTGGCAAGCTCTCGGGATTTCTGGTTTCTGAGCGTGGCATTGAGGCTAACCCAGATAAAATCAAAGCTATCACCTCCTTGGGAGAGCCGGGCTGTGTTAACGATGTCCAATGCCTGGCGGGGCGAATCGCTGTGTTGAGCCGGTTCATAAGCCGCCTCGGTGAGAAAGCCATTCCCCTATATCAGATGATGAAAAAGACAGATAATTTTGTCTGGAGTACGACGGCGGGTGAAGCATTGGAGGCACTCAAGAAACAACTCACTGAGCTGCCCGTATTGGCTGCTCCGGCTGAGAAAGAACCTTTGCTCTTGTACGTGGCGGCTAACAACCAGGCAGTCAGTGCCGCAATTTTGGTTGAGCGCAAGGAAACCGGGAAGGAGTATCCGGTTCAAAGGCCGGTTTATTATATCAGTGAGGTCCTGACTGAGTCCAAGCAGAGATATCCACATTGGCAGAAGTTAGTGTATGGAGTGTTCATGGCCAATCGCAAGTTGAAGCACTATTTCCTAGGGCACCAGATAACCGTGGTCAGTTCTGTTCCGTTGGGGGATATAATCTAGAACAGAGAAGCTACTGGTAGGATTGCTAAGTGGGCATTGGAGCTGGGACCTCTCAATCTGAAATATGTGCCTCGTACGGCCATCAAGTCCCAAGCCCTTGTGGATTTTATAAATGATTGGAGAGAGTGTCAAGCTCCTAAGGAAAAGCCGTATGACACATACTGGACTATACATTTTGATGGATCCAAGCAGCTGGAAGGATCAGGAGTAGGAATTGTTTTGACATCTCCCAAAGGTGATAAATTTTGTTATGTGCTCCGACTGATGTTCCCTTGCACCAACAATGCGGCTGAGTATGAGGCTGTGCTTCATGGTCTTAGAGTAGCCAAGGAGATGAATTTAAGCCGGGTAAGGTGTTTGGGCGACTCAGATCTTGTGGCTCAGCAAGTTTCAGGCACGTGGGATTCCAGGGGCCCGCAGATGGCAGCTTATAGACAGGCGGTGGATGTCATTGCTAGTCACTTCAAAGGTTATCAGGTAGATCACATTGATCATCACAGGAATGAGGCAGCTGATGCCTTATCATGGTTAGGCTCTCAACGAAAGCCGGTGCCGCCCAATATCTTTTTGGATGTTTTATATCACCCGACTGTCAAATTTCTTTCAGAGGAAGATTTGGCTATCCCTGACCCAGAGGGACAATTGGTGGCGGCTCTACATGCTATTCCGGATTGGACTGTGCCTTACCTGGCCTATTTGACTCGGGGCGAATTACCTGATGATGAAAATCTAGGCAGACAGATCACCCGGCGGTCTAAGTCGATGACAATAGTTAATGGTGAATTATACAAGTGCAGCGTTACCGGGGTTTTTCAGTGTTGTGTCTCACGAGAGGAAGGTCAAGAAATTCACGCCAGCTCAAAATCTTTGGTAGCTGAGGCGTTTCGTCACGGTTTCTTCTGGTTGACGTCTGACAAAGACGTAGAGGATCTGGTCCGCACGTGTGACGACTGTCAAAAATTCGGCCGGCATGCTCATATGTCAGCTCAAGAGTTGCGGATGATACCAATTACTTGGCTGTTTGCAGTCTGGGGGTTAGATATGGTAGGACCTTTCAAGAGATCCAAGGATAAGAAAACACACCTCCTGGTGGCGGTTGATAAGTTCACCAAATGGGTAGAGGTTGAGCCGATCAGCAAGTGTGATGCGGCTACGGCGGTTCAATTTGTTAAAAAACTGATCTACCATTTTGGTTACCCCCATAGCATCATCACTGACAATGACACAAATTTATCCAAGGGAGCTATGAAAAAATTCTGCGACAAAGAGCACATCCGGCTTGATGTTTCAGCAGTTGCTCATCCGCAGTCCAACGATCAGGCGAAGCGTGCCAATCAAGAAATCTTGAGGGGTATCAAGCCACAGCTCATGGTTCCTTTACAACGAACACCCGGTTGTTGGGTAGAAGAGTTGTCCTCCGTCTTATGGAGTATCAGAACCACCCCCAATAGATCCATAGGATATACACCTTTCTTCATGGTTTACGGTGCCGAGGCCATGTTGCCAAGTGACATCCGACATGACTCGCCACGAGTGGCGACTTATGATGAGACGGACAATGAGATGGCACGTTAGGACGCGTTGGATGCCTTGGAGGAGGAACGAGAGCTGGCGGTTGCCCGTTCGGCAATTTATCAACAAGACTTGCACCGCTATCATAGCCGCAGGGTTAAGACCCGAACGTTTCAAGAGGGCGACTTAGTTCTACGGCTGATTCAAGATCAGACAGATATGCATAAATTATCTCTCCCATGGGAAGGGCATTTTGTGGTCAGCCGAAATCTCAACAACGGGTCATATTACCTCATTGACATCCGGGACGACTCAGATACTTCGCGTCAGGAGACCCGCCAGCCGTGAAACATAGCGCATCTGCGGCCTTATTACACTTAAGGTTGTTGAGAATCATCACTGTACTTTATCATTGTACATATCATATTTATACATAAATAAAATAGCACCCCTGTAAGTTGGGGCCTCTGCCACATCGCACATCTTCATCGATGCAAGTACATTGGTTGTCGAAGGGGGCTTCTTACCTTCGTGTATCGCTTATCTCACCCTAACAACCGGCTTTATGCCATTCCAGTTGACATGTCAGCTGTGGCTGTCGAAGGGGCCTTCTTACCTTCGGGTATCGCTTATCTCACCCTAACAGCCGACTTTATGCCATTTCCAGTTAACATGTTAACCACGGTTGTCAAAGGGGGCTTCTTACCGACGGGTTCGCTTATCTCACCCTAACAACCGGCTTTATGCCATTTCTAGTTGACATGTCAGCTGCGGCTATCGAAGGGGCTTCTTACCTTCGGGTATCGCTTATCTCACCCTAACAGCCGGCTTTATGCCATTTCTGGTAAAGATGTTAACCGCGGTTGTTGAAGGGGGCTTCTTACCGACGGGTTCGCTTATCTCACCCTAACAACAGGCTTTATGCCATTTCCAGTTGACATGTCAGTTGTGGTTGTCGAAGGGGGCTTCTTACCTTCGGGTATCGCTTATCTCACCCTAACAGCCGACTTTATGCCATTTCCGGTTAACATGTTAGCCGCGGTTGTTGAAGGGGGCTTCTTACCTTCGGGTATCGCTTATGTCACCCTAACAACCGGCGTTCGCGCCAAAATTGTTGACAAGTCAACATTGGCTGTCGAAGGGGGCTTCTTACCTTCGGGTATCGCTTATCTCACCTTAACAACCGGCTTTATGTCATTTCGGGTTAACATGTTAGCCGCGGTTGTTGAAGGGGGCTTCTTACCTTCGGGTATCGCTTAGCTCACCCTAACAACTGGCATTCGTGCCAAAATTGTTGACAAGTCAACATTGGCTGTCATAGGGGGCTTCTTACCTTCGGGTATCGCTTATCTCACCCTAACAGCCGGCTTGATGCCATTCCGGTTAACATGTTAGCCGCGGTTGTAGAAGGGGGCTTCCCACCTCCGAGTGTAGCTTATCTATCCCTAACAACCGGCGTTCGTGCCAGAAGTGTCGACAAGTCAACATAACCATACAGGGGGCTTCCTGCCCTACGGGTGAATCTTATCAAACCTTTCGGCCGGCTCTAAAGCCAAGCGAATAATTCTGTCACACACGTTGAGAAGACACAGCATCTTCGGGTTACGCTTTTAAGCCGCCCTCCTAAAGGTGTAAAGGTACATTTATACATACGGGAAATTAAGCTATGAAGAGATGGTAAGGCATACAATGAGAAGGACAAGGAAGATGGCACATGTCTATTTAAGCCGGACTTTCATACGTGTGCGATGGCACAAGTTCAACAAAGGCAAAAGTTGTTGCTATCCCATTACAAATGCTCTCTGAGGAGCTCAAAATATCATCAAGTTTTTTACATCGCCCCTGGCCGGTCATGGAGAGCTGGCTATTACAATTTTTCTAACAAAGCAATCAGCTGGCTGGCGGGTCATCCTGCTCCGGATCTTCAGCTGCCTTGATATGGAGATTATCCAAGTCCCAATTGCAGTCGGTTAACACCGCAAAAGTTCCTTCTTCAAAGTACGGGGAAGGGTCAAGATCTGAAGCGAAGAGTCTTACTACAAGCAGGTATCAGGTCCTGGGACTCAAAGAGCGGACCACGGATCCTCTTTTGATCAGCACCGTAAGCTGCCTGGTAAGTCGCCAAGTTGACCTCTTCTGCTAAGATGGAGGCTAGGACTTTGGAATCTTTTATGCACCGAGCATAGTCAACGTCGGTAAACTCAGAACCGCCGTCCTTCTTGGAGGGAAACCCATCCATCATCTCAGCCGGAGTAAGCTCTCGAGCGAAAGCCAATGCTCGGCTTATGGCCGCAATCGCCCCTGGCGGGCGGCTGATTTCTTCAGCCCTACAATCTGTTTGGGCATCGTTGACAGGAGCTCCAAGACATTTTTGAGAGTCAAAGGACTGTTCTCTTTATATTTCACAGCCTTGATTGTGTATACCGCCCGGCAGTACAGCTGTTCTGTCAATGTGTATATAGCCTTCAAAGGCAGCAGACTGTCGGAGACAAGTTGGCGGCTCCTAGGACCTGCTTGAGACGGAGGCCTCGTTATGAGTCGCCAGCACAAATCCAAAAATTTGGATCAAGCCAAGTTATTAAAAACTTACCAAAGAGGGCAGCTGTCATCTTGGTGATGTGACGCTTCAAAGACTGCAGCTCGTTAGATACGATCATGAGTCATTGATCGGCATCATCTGCCCGTTTAGTCAATGTAGCTTTTTTAGCCTCGGCAGATTCCTTGAAGGCGGTGAAGTCAGCTTTGATCTTAGCTAGCTCTTCGACAAGGAGCCAACAGATCTTGTCAGCTTCATTCCGGGCAGCTTGCTGACTAGCTAAGTTCGCTTTTAAGCCAGCCAATTCTGACCCGGCTTCGGTTAAAGCTTCCTACGAAGTATCAAAATATGGAGTACATAAGCAAATCTCAAACATATTGCAAGCAATATGCATGACACTTGGGGGATAATGTTTATTTTCAAGACAGTTCTGACTCAACTTCAACAAGTTTGACCCAGAACTTGGGGGCTACATATTGGTTTTCTAAGGAGGTTCAACATGTAAGTCCCGGCTCAACTTTGGAAAAGATTAAGCCGACCCTTGGGGCTACAGTTGGCTCTGGTAATTATCTTCTAGGAAGTAAAGGTTCAAAATTATCAATTATTGAGCCGGCCCTTGGGGGCTAACAGCAATGATTTCAAATCACGGCTAAATAAATTAAAGCCTACACATTACATATGTCTACTTCTGTTAAAGATGGAAGAGCCGGATTATTATCAGTCAATATTAACTCGGCTCTTGGGGGCTACGTAAGGGCATAAGGAGGAAAAAGGAATACCTCATATTGTCTCTTCATTAAGTTAACCAGTTTGAGCTCCAAATCCCGGCTTGTAGACAGCCGGTCCATATATCCAGCATGAAGTTCGTTAGCTGTCATTTTTTCTAAGGCAGGGAGCTCAAATTCCAGTTTCCTCAAAGCTTCGGCTATTTCAGTATGCTTGGTTAGCACGTGAGGTGGAGGAGAGTGCAAGCCGGCACCAGTAATCACGACGTCTGGGGCAGCAGCGTCATCAACAGCCTTGGCAGGGCTCAACGGCTTGGAAAGGTCCCTTTGCAGGCTCTTAGGGATAATGTCATCAGCTGCCGGCTCTGCAAAAGTCGCTGGGGGGTCCGGCTTGGAAAGCTCCGGTTCTTGAGCAGCAGGGCCAGGGGAGGACTTGTTGGTTTTCCTCCGCTTAGCTTGAGCCCTAGAAAAGACATGGAGGCCAGAATATAAGGGTTACAACCGCTGAGGAGCCGGAGGTAAAGGCTACAAAATGCTTACAGCGGATTAATCTTCGGAGGTGGAAGAGCGATGGCCGTAGAGTCGCCGGAGGAAGGTGATCCCTGAGAGATAGTTCAGATGGTATAAGGCAGTGTTGAGAGTATAAAGGAAAAGCTAATAAAATCAAATAGAGATACATACCTTTGCGGGGCATTTCTTCGGAGCCAGGGAGTTAGGCAACCTGGACACGAGATCAGTAGAACCGGCGCTCCGGGTCTGACGACGATCGACTTGCTGTTGCTTTTTCAAAAGAAATTGGGGATCCAAATGAGCAAGAGGATGAGAAAGGGGAACTTTTCGAACAACCCGCCATATCTTCTGGGGTACAAAACATTCTGAGTCGGATGAAATATAAGTTACCTCAAGAACGTTGACGCGGCTCGTCTCTACCTCGTCCTATGAATAAGTTGTTATTAGTAAGGTGAATAATGAGGTTACTAAAATAGTCAAACTATACCTCTGAGCCGGATGATTCTGGCGGGTCAAACCATTCCTCCTGAGTGGTGGTCTTCTTCTTCTTCTTGGCCGGGGCCTTCTTCTTGCTTTTCTTCAGAGGAGGAACATACTTCTTCTTCCAGAAATCAGAATGAGCCTGAAAAGGTAAGCCGGTTAATAGCAATGAATTGAAAGTCATAATTACACAAAAAGAAGAGACGATGAAGAGTCGCCTTACGTCTGGGGCCGGATTAACGGCACTGAAAGGCGCCAACACAATAGCGCTGCAAGCTCATGATGTGTCATGAACAAGACTCTGGATGACAGTGGTAATATCGTCTTCGGTTAAAGTTGTCCGGCTGAAGCATAGGGAACCATCATACGTGCGAGGGTATTCTCACATGAGGCGGCTTCTCAGGCTCAAAGGCATAATTCTCCAGGAGATCCAGTAGCGGATCAAGTCCAAACCCGTCAATCCATTGGCCATGAGGGCTTTAATCTTGGCATGAGCTGGCTCGAGCCTTGCACATTCAGCAGTTGATAGCCGGCCAGGAAGCTCCGAAGCTGTCTTGAGCCGGGAGGGGCAATAACCCGGTAGAGGATGTTCATCCTTCGAGGAGGTATCCTTACAGTAGAACCAAGTCTTATTCCAATCCTTTGGATGACTCGGCATTGGTACAGCCGGAAAGGTAATGTCCCGGCGCCTCTGAATGGAAATTCCACCAAGTTCTAAGCTCGGGCCGGCCTTTACTTTAGTTTGCCGGTTCGCATAAAAGAAATCTCGAAAGAGACCTACAGACAGCTGAGTCTGCAGATAGACCTCGCTGAGCACTTGGAAGTTGCAGATGTTTGAGACGGAATTGGGGGCAAGGTCTTGAGAATGCAGCTTATAGAAACGAAGGATGTCCCGGAAGAATTTTGAGCCGGGGGGTATGAATCCACATTCAATATGATCCGAAAAAACAACTACCTCGCCCTCCTGAGCAATGGGCCTCAGTTCATTACCCGGAACCCACCAATGGATGACCTCTTTGGAAGGAAGGGTGCCCGCATGTACAAAATCCGTCAGAAACTCTTCGGTAATGCATGAACCGACCCAGTTGCAGGAGTTAGATGCGCGAGACATGGCGGTAGTTTTTAACTGTACAAAGTAACTATATACAGCGAGTCAAGAAAAAGGCGAATAAAAGTGGGCGGCTTAAAAAGCTTAAGACCTTAAAAGATGAGATACTAAGATCCGGCCGATGAGAGCCAGAACAGCACGGCGAGTCAACATCACGAAAGGACAAAGTGAAATTTGGCTAAGTGCTGAAAACAGGTTTCACAAAGTATTGCTACGTTTGTGGATCTATAAAACAAAAAGAAATATCTTTATTTCCAGACCTAGCGATGAACTTGTGAAAGTAAAGAAAATCTGAAAACAACGGGCGGAGCCATGGTGAATCTAAATAGCATGAGTATCGGTCTCCTACCTAGCAGTGCCATGGGGACATGAAATGGTCGAGGGCTCGTGGATTAAGCCTGACTGGCATTGATGGAGCCCGAGTTCTAAAGCTGCGGCGGCGAAGCTCCATGAAAACCCTACCGAAATGAATCACAGATCTAAGGAGAGAAGGACTCACCTGCGACGGTGCGTTGAAAGCGGAAGGAACTCTGGATCGGATCAGGTTGATGCAGCGGCCCTGTCGATGGTGAGGAGGAAATGGCGTCGGAGCTGGAAGCGCTGGAAACGGAAGCGTCGGAGGAAGGTGATGACGGAGCAAGCGGAATAAAGCGAATGCCGCCCTGGGCGGTCCTATTTAATAGGGAAAGCGTGAAACGGGCACGAAAATCCAGGCGTCGGATATCATTTCACCGAGGCGGACGCCACAATTTTTGGGTTCATTTAATAAAAAGATTTGTTGCATGCGTCAGAGGATCTTTTTTGCAGATCTAACATGACAACATGGTGGGTCATTTCTGGGCGGCTCGCCGAGGAGTAATAAGAAAGGCTAAAGTGAGCAAGCTCAAATCAACCTGGGGCCTAATGTTGGGGATATAACCCCACGATGAGACCCACCCTGAGGGCTCCGGGTCATACCTGGCGGCTCGCACACCGGCCCAAGAGTGAGCCGTGGGGACTTAAGGACCCAAGAAGTTTAGCAGCTAACGGGATGGGCCGGCAGGTGGCCCGGATGAAGAAGACCCGGACATATAACCCGCCCGGAGACAACTTGGTCAGGAAAGGCAAGAGAAGATAGAGGTAGACTCAGACATGTAATGAGAGTCGGTTACAACTTGTATGATCTGTGGTCTTGACCTCCTATATAAAGGCAAGACCCAGGGCGACTTAGGGATCAGGTTATCAAGAACTAGGTCAAGCAATAGCTCCCTTGTAATCGATACATCAAGCAATACAAGCAACAGCAGGACGTAGGCTATTACCTCAACTCGAGGGGCCGAACCTGGGTAAACTCGTGTCCTTCGTCCCAACCAACCCCTTTGAGTCCATCACATTAGCAATGGCCTCGAACCCAAGTCCATTCACCCGGACATCTGCCGTGATAAAACCAGGACAACGAGGAAGAAGATGAACACAACACTTTACCCATGTTCGGGCCGCTGCGAAGCATAATACCCTACTCCTGCTTTGGTGGATTGCCTCTCATGGAGGTTTTGGTGGATGAACTAGTACAGTGTGCTTGAGCCTCGCGAGGGGGGGCTCAAGGTGTATTCTTGGCTCTCCGCCTTGCGGTGATCTGTTTGGTGGCTAAGTGTTGGATCGGATCGGGGGTCTCCCCCTCTACGGTGTGCTCAAGCTTCTATATATAGCGGTGGCCCAAGTCCTCTTTGTCATGGGGGACGAGCACCTATGGGATCCGACGGACCCCTTTCGGTTCGGCGGGGGAGAAGGCATGCGCAAAGAGCAGGTCCGGTGAGCAGCACACGGGGATCTTACCCAGGTTCGGGCCGCACGGATGCGTAAAACCCTACTCCTGCTTGTTTGTATTATGGGTATTCTTAGGGTTCTAGCTACAGGAGCGCTATGAGAAGCTACCATGTGTGCTAGCTAGAAGGTCCCGAGAGTCAAAAAGTGCTAAAAGGTCCTCTACTGCATCGCCCTGGGCCTCCTTTTATACTCTGAAGGGGATCCCAACAGTGGCGTACAATGTGTACACGGGGTGTACAGAGCTACAGTGCTATCATACCTAACACTGACGGAGTAGGACAGGCGCATTTAATGCACCGTCAGGCATCTATGTCCGTCTATGGGACGGGATAGGAGCCCGTCCTATCGGCACTGCTTGGCCCTCTCCAGCGCTGACGCCGCGACACGCGTCCAGGCGGATCGACACCTGGCCTATGCGTTGGCGGGGCCTTGCCGGGTCTTTTGCCTTGTCGGGGCTTCACCTTGCCGGGGCCTTGTCTTGCTTGGGGGTTCAATAGCCCTTCCGGTAAGGTCTTGCCGGTGGTCTTGATTCTTCTGTGTTTGTACCTGGCAATCCCTGTTGGGCCTCGTCATAGGGTGGCAACTACTGCCCGTGCACGAGTAAGGGGCATTGGAGAGCCCAAAACTCTAGTGCACCGAAAGGAGCCCCGGGCCTGGGCTACACACGTCGCGAGACGTTGTTGGGATAGGCCCAAACAGTGCACAGGTGTGCATGGCAGGGCCTTGCAGGCATGATCGTTGCGCTCTCTGCGTTTCCCCATAATGTCCATTGAATGCGGGACATGGGACGCGTGTGCGGCCCAGCCATCAATTTTTCAATTACCGTGTCAGGTTGTTTCCGCCACACGCATTGCAAGCATAGAGGGGAGCCAGCAATGGGCGCCCGTGACTTAAAGTCCTTGGGAAAAGCAGTAACTGCGGCACCATGGATTGGAGCAACGGGGCGGTTGTTGTTCGCCCTGTGATCGAGGGCGCCGCTATTGGAGGAGGTAGGCGGCGACCCTTGGAGCAGGGAAAAGCCAGCCCCCGCGCCTCTTCCTATAAATTGAGTGATAGTGGGGGCGATGATCATCCATCTTTCCTCCCTTCTCCGAGTGAGAACCCCCATAGCTTGCCCTTCCATGTCTTCCCAACCTTTGAGCGGCGCTCGCCCTCAGCCATGAACAGGGGGCAAGGGCGGCCACCGTCCTCAGCTCCTAGGAGGAGCTCTCATCAGGATCATGCCACCGCTTAAGCCATGAGGCGGAGGGCGTCCCGAGTGTGCAAAGTGGAAGAGGCATGCGGGGTCGTGGCCGCCATGGGGGCCGAGGTCGAGGAGGCAAAGAGCTTCCTCACCTCCTCCTCCCACGTCGGGCCCTTTCCTTGAGGAGACTCACGCCGAGGAGACGGCGCTGGAGTTCATCCTCGAACTGGCCGGCCCTGTCTAGAGCCATCTGCACCTCCCACGCCCGTTCACCAGGGTGATGGAGGCTGACGAGCCATCCGTCTTGTGGTTACAGGCGCATATGTGGTTGTTGTAATGGCACGACGCGGGTGGATGTCGAGTACCCAGCAAGTCGCATCATGTTCCTCAGGCGCGGCTGGAAGACCTTCGCCCGCGCCCACAACCTCCAGGAAGGGCACGTCCTTCGTTTTAAAATGACAGAGGCGAATCTGCTCTCCGTCAAGATTTATGGGCGCTCAGGCGTCCGTCTCAGCTGCTGTGAAGAGAGCTCGAGCGGCACCGAAACCTCCTCCTCGAGCGAGAGTGATGAGGAGGACAACGGCGAAGACAGTGATGATGAGTCCGGTCTTTGGGCGGTCAACTCGGAGCCCGACGACTCGAGCTCGGACTGACCGATGGCCGCACCATCACTGCCAGCCTCACACCTCTCCCCCTCCCGGGCGCTACCTCATATTCCAGCTCGACCTCCCACCAGGCCCGTGGACTTCGGCTTCTGGAGTCCATCCCCCTTTTCACCCACGTTGGCCCTCTCCTCCGTGTAATGCTGCTCCAGGAGGGGCCAGGTTCTTGCCTGCCCATCTGGCAGCCTTGCTCCTCCGCGCAATGCTTGCCCAGAGGGGTCAGGCCGGGCTTCTGCCGAGAGTCTCTCGCCATATTTTTCTTCTTGTAGCCCGCCTCCCCTTTCCATCTTTTTCTTCTTGTAATCTCCCCTATGGGAGAAAGTCAAATAAAGATGTACTTAGGAAAAGCGATATCTCATGTAAATTTCACCTTATTTTGAATAACTGTGTATTATCTTCCTTGTTAGACTGTTTCTTTGCATGGAACTTTCCCTATGCCTTCTTCGAAGAATCTTGTTGGCGTGCGTCGCCCTACTGCGTGCGCTTTGAGGAACAGGTCCTTAGCAGCCTGTTGGCGGTGCTACTGCTAGCAAGACGCCTTGGCGTTCTCGGCACCGCCGCTCAAGGTGTTGGTCGTGCTCGAAATAGAATAAGGGCGCAAGCACTAGCACTTGAGTCCTTGAGCGGACTCGAAATGAAGCAAGGAGCGCAGGCGCAACCACTTAAACCGTTGAGCAGTCTCGAAACATAATGAGGGCACAGCCAATCGCGACAAGGTTCCTTAGCGTGCAGGTTTTCCATACAGAGGTCGAAATCATCCAAGGAAAATAACTTCACACCAAGGATTCACTTGGGGTTTTGCAACTTATCTTTTCATTGCTGCACTCCTTTCGGCAAGATTTTTTTTATCGTCGCCCGCAGGTATCCATACCACCATTCCCCCCCTGACAAAGCTGCACACGAGGTAACCTTATGCCCCTTGAGAAAAAGAAAGAAGAGAAAATATGGGTGTGGAACCTTGGCGGTCCGTTAGCTCTTCAGCGAGCAAGTGTAACGCAATATCTCAGACAAACATGCACATAAGTAAACATGGGAATCAATCAAGATTTGCAGGACACTTATCTTTATACAACTACGCACAAGTTCTGAGCGTGTCTTTGTACCAAGGATTACATGCTTCAGCGGCAAGACATGTACAAAAGGTGGTTGCCGGGAGGCCCGACAACCACGCCTCTCAGGTAGAACTTGTGAAGATGTTTGATATTCCAGGAGTTGCTTACTCGGATGCCATCTTCGGTCTCTAGGTGGACTACGCCAGGCCTGGTGACTCGTACCACCCGATAAGGGCCTTCCCACTTTGGCGTCAACTTGTTGGAATTCTTGGCGGACTGAACTTGTCGATTGCAACGTACAAGTACTCAAAGCCCCCGGCAGCGCGAGAAAAGGGGCCCAAGATGTCAAGCCCCAAACCAAAAATGGCCAGGAGAGAGGGATCGTTTGAAGGGCTTGAGCTGGTTGATGTAATTTCTTCAAATGAAATTGGCATGCTTCACACTTGGTTACTAAAGCCGTTGCATCCTGGTGGGTAGTGGGACAAAACAAGCCTTGCCGGAATGCCTTTCTGGCAAGTGCTCTTATCCTATATGGAAGCCACATATGCCTCCATGTATCTCTACCAACAGCTCCAGTCCATCTTCCCAGGAAATGCATTTGAGTTTCACATCGTTCGGCCTCTTTCTGTACAGGACATTGTCCATGAATTGGTACATACTAGACTAATGGGCTACTTTCTCTGTTTCTTCTTATTCTTTGGGAAGTTCTCCTGTTTGAAGGAAACGGATGATGTGTTGTGCCCATGCTGGAGCCTGCGGCTCGACAACAAGGACTAAAGGCATATCCTCTGCTAGGGAAGCATTTGCCTCAATGGCAAGGGCATGTGGCCCCGTCGGAGTCTACCGCTCCCCGGCAAGCCTGGCAGGAATGCGTGCTTCCACGGCAAGATCCGGGGGCCCTACCGGAGCATAGCACTCACCGACAAGCCTCATATTGTCTCCGACAACTTCCTCGTTGGCAGTTTCCGGGAGCTCTACCGAGAAATACTTGCCGGAGCTCAACTTCCTTCTCTTCTCTTTCCTAGTTGATGGTGTCACAGAGGGTTGAGTTAGTCGGAGCACGAAAGTTCCTGGTTCCACAGGCAACTTAAGGGCAGCACATTTTGACAGACCATCGGTAACGCTATCCTCTGATCATGGAACGTGCTCCATTTGCAGGCCATCAAAACGCTCTTCCAATTTCCTCACTTCATGTACATAAGATTCCATCAATGGACTCTGGTAATATTTGTTCACTTGCCTGACGAGAAGCTAAGAATCACCTCTGACTATATGTTTTTTGATCCCAAGGTCTGCCGCGATCCTGTGACCGGCAAGCGGTCCTTCATACTCAGCAGTGTTGTTCATTGATCTCTCCCGAGGAAAGTGCATCTGAACCACATATCTGAGGTGCTCTCTAGTCGGTGCGACAAGCAGCACTCCGGCACCGGTGCCTTGTAACAAAAAAGCCCTGTCAAAATACATGATCCATTCTTGATTGGTTTCCTTGCCGGGGAGAGTTGACTCTGGAACTTCTTCATCTAGCGTTGGGGTTCATTCTGCAATGAACTCCGCCAATGCTCTGCTCTCGATGGTCTAAGTGCTTTCAAACTTGAGACCAAAGCTTGACAGTTCTAAAGCCCACTCCATAATCCTATCGGTAGCTTATGGGTTCCGCAAGATCCGCTGTAGCGGGAAGCGGGTGACAATGGTGATCTCATGTGCTTGGACGTAATGGCGCAGCTTCCTCGAGGCCATAAGAAGGCCGAAGAGTAATTTTTGCACACCAGAGTACCTTGACCTAGCCCCCTGTAACAGTGAGCTGACAAAATGGACTAGGCACTACACCATCTTCTTCTTCTGGATTGTCTCATTCAACTGCGTCGATCCTTCTTTGCCGACACCAGACCCTGCCGGGGAATGTCCTGGCTCGTTGCTTGGCGGTCCTTCCGTTGTCGTTGCTTCTTCATCAACCTCTCTTTCAGCCACTAGTGCAACACTCACCACTTGATTCGTTGCCGCTAGATATAGCAGCAACGACTCTTGTGGTTTTGACGCGACTAGGACTGGCGGAGAGGAGAGGTACTTCTTCAAATCCTGCAGTGCTGCCTCCGCTTCTGAGGTCCATTTCATTGGACTTGCCTTCTTCAAGATTTTGAAGAAGGGCAAGGCACACTCAGCAGAATTTGAGATGAACCTACTCAGAGCAGCAACACAGCCGGCAAGATGACGCACATCTTTAACACGTCTTGGTGCTTCAGTTTGCTCAATTGCTTAGATCTTGTCGGGATTTGCTTCAATTCCACGTTGAGATATAAAGAACTCAAGAAGCTTGTCGAATGGGACGCTGAACATACACTTCTCGGGATTGAGCTTCATATTGATCTTGCGTAGGTTTGCAAATGTTTCTTCTAAGTCTGATATGAGCGTGGCCTTTTCCTTGGTTTTGACCACTATGTCATCCATATAAGCCTCCATATTTCTATGTAGCTGGGGCTCAAAACCAATCTGGACCGCTCTTGCCAATGTAGAACCCGCACTTTTCAACCCAAAAGGCATACGCAAAAAGCAATATGTACCACACGGGTTGATAAATGCAGTCTTCTCCTCGTCTTCCTTGGCCATGAAAATCTGATGATAGATGTAATAGGCATCAAGGAAAGACAATAAGTCGCAGCCGACAGTGTAGTCCACAATCTGGTCGATGCACGGAAAGGGAAAAGGATCTTTGGGGCAGGCATTGTTGATGTTTGTGAAGTCAATGCACAACCTCCACTTCCCATTCGCCTTGCATTGGCCAACCATGTTGGATGGAGTACTCCTCTGATCAAGCCAGCTGCTTCTAACTTCTTGATATCTTCGGCAATAAACTGTTATCGCTCCAAAGCTTGCTTCTGGACCTTCTGGTTGATGGGTCGTGCGTGTGGGCAGAGGGCAAGGTGGTGCTCAATCACCTTCCTGGGAACGCTGGGGATATAAGATGGTTGCCATGCAAACACATCAACATTCGCCCGCAAGAAGGCGACGAGCACGTTTTCCTATTTGTCGTCAAGGATGGAACTTATGGTGAAATTTCCACCCGTGCCATCCTCCTTGGCGGGCACCTTCTTGGTCTCTAGTGGAGCTGCCTTGTACTTCTTGCTCTTGCCAAGGAGCTCTCTATCACATCGTCAACGGGAGCGCAACACCCCGAGGAGGCACGCTTGCCGGAATGTGCGCCAGAGGCCTTGCCGGTCTTCTTCCCCTTGGGAGCTTCAGTGGCAGGAGCAAGTGCCTTGGCAGCAGGTGTTGCAGCTGCCCCCGGTAGAGTTGATCGGCGCAGATAAGCGTGATTTTCTTGTCGGAGTTGATCGTGATGACGCTCATTGGCCCATGCATCTTCAGCACATTGTAGGCAAAGTGGGTGTCCGCCATGAACTTGGCCAGCGTTGGGCGACCAAGGATGCTGTTGTACGGCAACGAGATCTTGGCAACGTCAAAGACGGTCTTCTTTGTTCTAAAATTGATATCACTACCAAATGTCACTGGCAGCGTGATCTTGCCCTTCGGTTGCGTTCTCCCTTAATTGACCCCTTGAAAGCGCGTGTTGGCTCGAGATCTTCATCAGGAATTTGCAGCCTCTCGATGACATCAGGTAAGATTAGGTTCAGGCTGGCCCCAGTGTCGACTAGCATCTTCGTCACGTTGAGGTTGCGAATTGTTGCAAAACCAACAACGGCAAACACCAAACCGTAGTTATGCGATCAGGTTGATCCTTGGCATCAAAGATGATAGGAGTGTTGGAACACTTCAAAGGTCTCTCTGCACCGATAGAGGGCTCCACCGCGTTTACCTCGTGCGCCCACTGTTTAAGTTGGCGGTGAGAGTTATGCAACGAGGAACCTCCTTCGATGCACATCATCTATGTAGCCTTCTGAAAATATTGCTCGTTGGACTCGTCATCCTCCGCGGCGTCATCATCGTCACCCTCTTGCTTGTCGTGGCCACGAGCGGGCCGGTCTTTTTGTTGCGTGGGCTTGCCGTGGCGACCACCTCGGCCAACGCGCTTCTTGTCGGACCCCTCTACACCATCCTAGCCTTTCTCCTTGTCTCGCCTCTCGTACTCGGCTTTTTGATTCTTGGCAAGCTTCTCAACTTGCCGGCAATCTTGGAGGTCGTGGCCCTTGGTGCGATGGATCTTGCAATACTGCTTGCCATAGCCTTCCGTCTTGTCGGCAGCCGCCATCGCCTGGATGGAGACGCACCCGACAACATCCTTGTTGGGGTCGTCAACCTTGCCCTTCTTAGTAGTAAGGTGTTGCCGGATCCCTTGAAGGCAAGCATGGCCTTGCCCTTGCGCTTCTTGTTGCACCCCCGCCCTTATTTGTAGGGGCGGCAGTGTCTTCATCTTTAGAGTCGATCCCTGCGCCAGCGTCTTCGCCGGGGAGTCTCCTCCCTTCTTCAGCCCGAGCACATTTGTTTGCCAGAGCATAAAGCACAGGAACATCCCTGACTCTGTTCATCGCTAGCTTTTCCCGCATCCTACGGTTGCGCACGTTCTAATGGAACGCACTGATAACAGCGACAGGATAAACGTGTGGTATGTTGTGGTGCACGCGGCTGAATGTAACAGCCCTAGATTAATGCTTGTAAATAGTGCATTGGCATTGATGGCATCATGTTCTTTTCCTGGAAACTTGAAATGGGGGTGATCAAAACCCAAACACAAAAAAATTCAAATAGGTTAAACTTAAAAATAATTTCACTGTTTCCAAAATGCTCTTCAAAAGTGTTCCCCCTATTTGATAAATGTTGGAAACAACATATCAGGGGTGAACTATATTATCACAACTATTTTGGCAAGTTTAATAAATCAGAAAAGTTTATGAAAATCACAAATAAAGCATTATAAATATTTTAGTTGCTTCAAATTTTCTCAAACTTTTTGTGGAGCTTGAAAATATTCCAAATATACCCCACAAATATTTCAGGAATTTTGGCTTTATAGTTTTTGCCCAAACAAAATTAAACAGAAAGCAAGAAATAGAAAATAGAAAAAAGGCAAAACCTTACCTAGCCCAGAACAGAAGCCAGGCCGGCCCACCAGGGGCAGGGGGGTCTTCTTCCACCTCGTACCAGGAGGACAAGGCGTGTACCGGTGCGTGCGACCATGAACCGTGCCACCTCCTGCTTCCGCCGCTCTTTGGCGAGGGTGATAAGGACGCCAAGACCCCCTCCCATGCATGCATCCTCTCGCTCTCTCTCTCTCCCTCTCCTATGTTCTCTGTCACCGAAACCGAGAGCGCCGCTCGCCGCCGTTCGCTGCTGCCGCACAATCCAACCATGTCTCGCCCTGCCTTAGTGCCCACGAGCTGCGCTGCATCGGCTTAGTCCTCTCCACCAAGCGGAGCATCCTCGGGAGGCTGCAATCATTTCTACTTCCTCCGACTTCACCGCCGCCCGCCGCGGATCCTCTCCATCGATTTGCGCCATCCCGGTCGTCCCCGAGCCCACTCACCGTCCCGTCCGCCTCCCAGTGAGCTCCTTTCCATTCCCCCGCTTCTCCCGTTGCCCGAGGCCCCCTAGCTAGCTCCCGCTCATGCCTGAGCCGCTGTCGTTGCACATCTCGTCGCCGGCCACTACTTCGGTGACCCCACGACCCCTTTGGTGTCAGAAATGAATCGGCGCGACCAAGGGCTACCCCCTTGTGCTACCCACGCGTCGAACCGAGCCCTGTAGCCAATTCCGGCGCCCTCCCACCGTGGTTTTGGTCACCGCCTGTGAAGGTACGGCAAGCGCTGACCTGGCCAGCCATTAGGTCTTAATTAACCTGCTAATAACCCCCCTAACCACTAACAGTGGCCCCAGGGTGGGTCAAACCTCTCGTCACCGCGGGGATTAACCCCGTGACACTGACATGTGGGTCCCGGTCGTCTGGTTTGACCTGGACCGGGGGTTGTTGACCCGCTGACGTAATGCAGGCCTATTGCTGACGCATTAATTGATTTTCTAGTAATAAATAATTCAGGAAATTCTAGAAAATGTTTAAAACTTCCAAAAATCATAGAAATTCAACCGTAGCTCAGATGAAAATAATTTATATATGAAAAATGATCAGAAAAATTCAATGAATCTGTTTATGCCACGATCATGCATGTTTGAACAAGTTAACATCACCAAGTAGGACATTTTATTATTAGGGCAATATATGAAATATCATTTGGAGTTAGAATTCAAACTTGTTTGAATTCCACTTCAGTTAACTTGACTAACTATTCCTCTAGGTCAATTCAGTACCTTAACTTGCCATATCATACATCATGATTGTGCATTGCATAAGTTGAATGTGTTTATTTCTTGGTTTGACGGTGTTGTTCCTTCCTGGTAGACGATGATTCCGACGTTGAGATCGTTGTCACCAATGAAGACTCATTGTTATCTTCACAAGTGTCAGGCAAGCAACCCCTCTTGAGGATACTGATATGACCCACTCTCTCGCTCCTGCTTTCTTTTATTGCATTAGGACAATCATGATTCAACTGTTACATGTTCTCGGTAGTTGAACCCATTCCTTTGCATGACCTGTCTTTACCACAGTAAATAGTTGAAACCGCTTAGCATGAGTAGCAACTGCTTGAGCCTTGTTGTGCATACTCATCCATCTTTGCTTACTTTGCCTGCTATGCTTAGAGTCATGTCATGTTGGGTTTGATCCATCTGGGAGATGAATCAGATTGGCAGTGTTCATGTCCTACCGTGTGAGAGCTAAGTGTGTGAACACGATTTGATAAAGGTAGCGATGAGAGGTCATGTAGGAGTACATGGCGGGTTGTCTCATTGGGACCGTCCTTAAGAACTGAGTTCTATGTATGTTATCCAAGACAAGATACTACCGCACATTGGGATACTTAATTGACCCTCTCGGCTTATTAATCGCCTAGATCTCTGTCTAGGAGTTGCAACTAGTTTGTGGTGTTTGTAGGAAAAGTGTTGGCGGCCGTGCATAGCGCTGGCCGACGGGGTGGGCTATGATGCGGTATAGGCACAGTGGCATGGTGTACCAAGTGACACCCGAATGGTGGGCTTGGGAACCCTACGCACATCGTTCGAGTCTGTAGCGAAAACTTCGGCCAAACTTCCGTGCGGGTTCAGTCTCAAATAGGCGATAAACCTGGACTAGGGTCATGTGTGATTGATGGTCGTGGCCGACTCCCTCGCTAGGCTTCCGGTTGAAGGTTGTCGGGGTGCCTTTTACGTGCACATGGCGATGAGTGGCGGGAGCATGTGTGAAGAAGTACACCCCTGTAGGGTTATGAATCTACTCGAATAGTCGCCACCTCGGATATGGACTACTTGGAGAACTTATGTGGTTCATAGACAAGTGAAGTGGATACTCTAAAATACGCAAGATAAGTGTGAGTGCTATGGATAGCCTTCTCATAGGGAGACGGGAGTGGATCCATAGTGGTGTATTGATTGGTGAATATGTGGACTCGTGTGCGCGGTCCCACCTCAAAGGTATTACTTTTAGTTGTAGTACAGGTTAGCCAAGAGTCAAAGTTGGCTTGTTGCAATAAACTCCACAACCCCCTTCATCGATACTGATGCATATGTAGCTAGATTTGATGTAGGTCTTGCTGAGTACCTTTGTACTCACGGTTGCTTAATTTATGTTTTTGCAGAGGAGACGTCAATCTCGTTAGTGATTGTTATAACGGTAAGTTCGATGTTGACCGGATTAGCTTGGGAACCCCAGACGGAGGTTTGGCTCCTTGGGTAGGGTCGTTGTAGCTTTTTAGGCTCCTCTAGCAACTTTTAGTAGATGTCTGTACCCAAACATATTCTTGCTTCCGCTTGTTTCTTGTATGACTTGAGTGTTGGGTCATGTGACCCCTGTTTGTAATAACACACTATGTTGGCTCTTATGAGTCTTTATTAAATAGTTGAGTCATAGAGTTATGTTGTGATGCCATGTTGTATCTACACATATCGTGCATATTGTGTGTATGTTTGAAATGCATTGGTATGTGTGGGATTCAACACCTGGTTGTGTGCCTTTACTAGTACTCTTTATAGGGAAATGCCTCTTTGTGCTTCCACCGAGCCTTGGTAGCTTGTTACTGCTCCGGACACATTGATTGATCGGCATGTATCCTTGTTTGTTGATGTGTCTGTCCCTTCGGGGAAATGTCTCGCGGTCTAATGGAGTCCCTATAGCCTGCTACGTCTCATCTATGTGCAGTGATGACATTTATGTCCCACGATGTAATGGAGCCCTTGTAGTTTGATATGACTCGTCTACACACGCTAGAGATCGACACCTGCATTGCTAGGTTACGTATGTCTGTTCCTCTATGGATGTGCCACTTGGGTTCTACGACTAGTCATGTTGACTCGGGTTCTCTATCATTTGAATGCTAGCGACACATTCACATACATGAGCCAAAATACGCAAACGATCCCGACCAAGGTAAGGAGGCAGCCGTGGAGATAACCGTGCGTGAGGCCGCAAAGTTATGTGATGTGTTACATGCTGGGTTCTTATGGCTTAGGATCAGGGTCCCGACACTGAACCTTTGGATGTACTTGCGCAAAGCCTCGCCCTCCTTCCGAGGGATGATATGCAAGTCACTTGCCTGACCAGGAGCTTGGTGACCTCCAGTAAAGGCGCCCACAAACTTGTGGCACAGCTCTGCCCAGGAGGAGATGGATCCCTCTAGCAGATGCATCAACCACGATCGGACGTTGGGCTTGGGCACCAACGGGAAGTAGTTGGCTAATATCTTGTCGTCATGAGCCTCGGCAGCCTGCACCGCAATGGTGTAGATGCTCAAGAACTCTGATGGGTGATTCTTGCCGTCGTACATCTACGGGACCTTTGGCTTGAACGTGCGGGAATTGGGCCACTGGACTTGCCGTAGCTCACGGGTAAACCCTGGACAACCCACCTCGTAAGGTAGGCTGACAGGATACCCTGGCGCAGTCTTGTCTACAGTGGGCCCCGCGTGCCTATCAGACTGAAGGCGTGTTTCCCGCCGCCGCTCGATTGCAGTTCAAGCGTCTTCCTTGCTTCGTTCCTGAAGAAATTGACGCTGGTTGCGGCGTGTCCGTGGAACAGACGACGTTGTCGAGTAACCGTCGTAAGCATCGGTCTATCGAGCCGGTGACCGGTGTTGTTGTTAAGGAGGAGAGTGCACCATGGGCGTGCCACCTCCGGCTTTCTCACGGTTGGCGTGAGCCAGATCGTTAAACCGAAACCTATCTGCGAGGCTGAGGAGGCTCTAAATGGTGGCTCTCCATTTGTTGAGCTTCTCCGCAGCAGGAGGGAAGTTCAGGAGTAGTTGTGCTTGCACCATCGCTTCTTCCGACGTGGTTGGTAGTGAACGATGCAAGGAACGTCGGCATGCCACTCCCGCTAGCATGCTGGCGAGCATGTTGGTCCTACGCACCTTGGGAGTTATGCGCAGAAGCTTTTCCATGGGGACGTTGAGAACTGTGGGCATCATGGCGTGGCTCCTCGCGCGTGTCTTGAGAAGGCCGCGCCATAGGCATTGGCGTTGGTGCTCTGGAAGATACCCTTCCGCCCCCGGAGTTCACTGTACCACCTGTAGGCGGTACAACTCCGTCCTGAGACCCAGCGGCATGGGAGTTCCTGCTGCCACCATGGACGTCTCCACAGCGGGCGTCACCGCTTGATTGGCCTTGATCACTAGAGGGCCGCGGGAGTTCTGAACCTCGGCCTCCTACTCCACCCGCGTCCATGTTGTCGCCTGTCTGTTTAGTTACAGGGACAGCGGACGCAGATGGGCCAACCACCGCCAGGCCCTTCTTCTTGGGGGCCATGGCGATGACGAGTATCAAGAAACTGGCGTGTTGGTCACCAAAGCAGGTTCGCACGACCTATGCCCCCTACCTGGCGCGCCAAAGATGTCGTGGGGGATGAGCACCTATGGGATCCAAAGGACCCCTTTCGGTTCGGCGGGGGAGAAGGCACGCGCAAAGAGCAGGTCTGGTGAGCATCACGCGGGGATCTTACCCAGGTTCGAGCCGCATGGATGCGTAAAACTCTACTCGTGCTTGCTTGTATTATGGGTGTTCTTAGGGTTCTAGCTACAGGAGCGCTATGAGCAGCTACCACATGTTCTAGCTAGAATGTCCCTGAGAGCCGAGAAGTGCCAAAAGGTCCTCTACCGTATCACCCTAGGCCTCCTTTTATACTTTGAAGGGGATCCCAACACTGGCGTATAGCACAGGGTGTACAAAGCTACAGTGCTATCATACCTAACACTGACGGAGTAGGACAGGCGCATTTAATGCACCGTTAGGCATCTCTGTCCGTCTGTGGGACGGGACAGGAGCATGTCCCATCCGCACCGCTTAGCCCTCTCCAGCGTGGGCGCCACGACACGTGTCCAAGCGGATCAACACCTGACCTATGCGCTGGCAGGGCCCTGTCGGGGCTTTTGCTTTGTCGGGGCTTCGCCTTGCGTGGGGGTTCAATAGCCCTTCCGGCAAGGTCTTGCCAGTGGTCTTGAGTCTTCTGTGTTTGTACTTGGCAAGTCCCTGCTGGGCCTCGTCACTAGGGTGGCTACTACTGCTCGTGCACGAGTAAGGGGCACTTGAGAGCCCAAAACTCTAGTGCATAGACACTCTTCCCTTATCGCAATGGCGGGAAGGGATCCCACAATGGACAATTTTGAAGGGGGACAGGAGTACATCTGCGCCCTGTCTAAAGGTGTTCTTTGCCTGCAAAGTGGCTATTGGTGATGTAGTGGTGGGCTCCGCGATGACATCCGCCCTAGGGGGCTAGTGGTCATGGTCTTGTTGCTCTAGAAGGGAAACCTTTGGGTGGCGCTTTGGGAACCCGCGTACGTCCTTGCTCCCTTTGCACCAAAGAGGAAACAGTGCCGCCTGGCGCGCTGGCGCTCGCCTGTCCTTCCTTGCGTCACACTTGACTCCTGAGGTCGGGCCTTGCATAGAGATCTCCACCCCTCAGGAGGGAGTCTGAGGAGGCCTAACCTTGCTGGTCTTGATTCCGTTCTTCCTCGTGAGCCCAGGGTCCTCGCGAGGGCCTTGTCTTGAGTAGTGCCACCCCAGACCTAACGTGGCCGACGAAGTGGGCCATGTCTTGGGCCGTAGGCTGGCAGGACTGGGTACCCCCGTTCCCAGAACGCCGATAGACTGTATCGATCTAATTACTTACAACAAGCATGTCCTAATCTCTCCTTACAAGAAAACATGCCATCAATGCTACTTTAGTACTCAATGACATTTTTCACTGTTGGCCTATGATCAGCACTTTGATCACTTTGTTATTTATACTTGCAACAGTTTGGGAGTATCAAACATATCTGGTTGTTTTACATACCATCTAATACATGATTAATACAAACACAAGAGTGTGTGGAATCTCCATCATGTATTTTCCTCATCAGTGTTTTGGGGCACCGAGTCTTACAAACCTTTTTCCATGTGACTTCAGCAAGAATCATTCCTTGTCATTCTAATGCTAAACTGTTTTAGCATCTTGTCAATATGTATTTTGTCTTAGCCCTATTAGGCAATTCTATCTCGCAGATAAACATGCCTAATGTCAAGACTACTTAGCCCAAGCAATTTATCGAAAAACTATTTTCAAATGACGTCCTAATTCATGTCAAGAAATTTATATAATTTCCAATTAACAATGTGTCAAGCACACAAGGTTTTTAGAAGATTCCAACTCCTTTTTGCTCTCTTCTGTCCATCGCTGGAACTCTGAAGTTTGCATACTCACTAGCATCCTTTGGATCGACAAAATACTTTGGACTATATCACCTACAAGTCCTAGTTTGCATTCCCATTTCATGAAAATTCTTTCGTCATCCATGTTTCATATCTCATGATTGAAATATGTATTAATTGCCAGTTTAACCCGAACCGACTTTTAGCATCGCTACGGTGAGACAAATTGATCGTAGTCAATTCCTTGAACTTGTTATTGCAACAAGGTGAGCTTTTTGGATAAAACATTTTATCCACATTAGTTTATAGTTCCATAAAAATTTCGACAGACTTCAAGTCTTCCGAAGTTTTTATCAAGATATAATCTTGAATCATTCATATGGAAACTATCTCAGATTATATTGGCATTTAGCCAATTCCGGAGTCAGGGCCCATCATTGCTTCCTTGATTATCGTAGGTATACTGTTGTCTAACGACAATATCTCGTTTGCGCACCTAAGAGGTTTGCACGAGTTTGGCCGACGTGGTTCAGCTCCAAGTTCGACCGAAGTCCATACATCTCATGTGGAGGCTTCCGTATCACTCGCAGTAGGAAACTCTGGAATCACTTCCAAGGTTTCTTTCCTTTGATCTGATGATGAAAATAATGTTATCTCATCGAGTTGCACTATCCTCCCACTCACCTTTTTGCAAGAACCATTCTCTTTAAAATCATACCGTTCTTTCTGGCAAAACCCTTTGCCTCGGTATAGTGGTGGGTGAATACACAATAACTTGGGATAACCTACAAAGTAGCACTTGCCTGATTTGGAATAGCTTTGTAAGAATTTTACATAAGCCCCATATTCCAAATGTTAAGAAAAGATGTAACATGGTTGGGCATACCATACCATGGCGCTATTTCAACAGACCTGATGGCGCTCTGTTCAGTGTAAAAGCCGAAGTCTCTAAAGCATAACCTTTAAAAAGGGATAATGTCAATTTGATTTATGTCATCTTTGATCTCACCATGTCATAAATGGATTGATTACATCTTCAAGGACAATCCACTTACTGTGGTGTTCTGGGAGGTGTAAGTTATGAAACTCTTTTCACAACTCATCACACATTCGCTAAACTTGTAACTGAAAATATTCCTTTCTGCAATCTAATTGTAGAAACATAATTTTCTTGTTACAATAATTTCTAATTCATTTTTGAAAAACCTTTTGAATGATTTCAAAAGATCCATACTCGCGTCTCATCAATTAAATATCCATATATGAGTCATTTCAAAAGATAGACAAATCCACTGCCAGCAACAAAATTTATCGGACTACACACATCACGATGTATGATCACCTATAAAGTTTTTGCTCGTTCCTTATAGCCTGTGAATCATATTTCAGTCACTTCACTTCTCAGAGGAAAGTAGAAAGTGTCATATGATTCATAATCAAACGACTGCAAAATCCATCATTATGGAATTTCTCCATGCTCTCCAGTGTGACCAAATGCAGTGCCACACATATGTGATATTCTTTTAGTCTTGCGACATTTAGTGTCAGTGTTACTGATGTATCATATTATCATCAATATTCATAACATACATCCCATCCTTGATGGAAGCATGGCCCTTATGTTATTCATGATACTGAACAACAATTCTTCCTTTATGAATAACACTTGCAACAAACATTATACAAATGGGCTACAGTGTGTAAAACTCTAAAATGAATTATGAAATTAAATACAGAGACAATGTATTATTATCAATATTCATAACATACATCTCATTAATAATGAAGTATGGCCTTTATTCATAACACCAAACATCGAATGTTCTCTTATGAACAACCTTCTTGCAATATACTTTATGCAATGGGCTAGAGTGTGTAAAACTCTAAAAAGAATTATGAAAATAAATACAGATGGTAATACACAGATGGAAGGTATAGTAACTCTTACTATGTTCCCAGTGCGTATCTAAACCTCATTACTGGCAAGTCTTTTAGGCCGTGGTAGTTCTTCTAACGAGTTGCAAGAGAATGCAATCGAACAGGTATTCTTGTGATCAAAAGTCAATCACAGTACCCAAGAATCAGTGACTAATAGTTTAATCACAATTCCCAAGAACTATTTCTTTTTGACCAGCCTTTCAAACATCAATAACTTATATGACTTTCATACCTGAGTTGGACATTGCAGACTTCTTTCATTTTGCCTTTATACTTCTAGCAATTTTACTTTCAGTCTTTCTCCTACTCTCAGAAGAAGCACCCAACTTAAGAGTGGTGTTATCTCCGGACTTCCTGGTGTGTAAGTAACACTAACAACCTTTGGACATTTCCTTTCTTTTTAAGTTGTTTGTTTTATTCACCTTCATTTACATGACAGGTGTTCTCCTGGATCCCTCTCTTGTCAGTCAAATCACCAGTAAACACTTTACTAATACCTTGCAAACAAACATTGCTTTGAAGATCTCATATCTTCTAGCCTTTGTTTGTATCTGAAAATAATTTTCAGTTCCATGAGTATCACATAACTATCCCAAACTTTTGAAGTTCAGGTTTTATGGAAGCAAACGTATTGCACTTGACCGTAATAGAATCTAATTTTTGGACCGAAGGACGAGAGTCACATCATCCATAGCATCAGCAAGAGAATACTGAAAACATGCAATAGGATAGGGTCCTTCTCGGCACTCTTGAGGACAACCCTCACATTACGTTACCAATCGTAAAGTTTTAGCCAGATAAATAACATCTTATTCACTTTTAATAGGGAAGGTGAAAACACGAGCCATTATTCTACAACTATTATGTTATTTCACTTGGACAAGATCCATAATTAATTGTATCAAGAATTAAACAAGTTAATTCTACAATGTGCTCCCGCTCAAAACAATCTTTATATTTACCAATTGAATGCACCATACGAGCCTCCACATTAATTCTCAAGGTTAAAGAATTATCAACCAACAATGCATTTAAAACCGTCGGATAGTCGGAAAAAGTCCATTCGAAATCTTCCACCTTCGTGAGCCGTGATTGGAGTTGTCTCCTTGCGTACAAACAAAAAGAAGTATATATATATATATATATATATATATATATATATATATATATATATATATAAAGATTAAAATAACCTATCTAACTGTCGTGTTGCCAAATCTCACATGTCTGCATCGAAGCAATCCTGCAACTGTCCTACATCGCAGCCACGAACCCTAGCCTTGCCGCCCGCAGGAAAACACGCGTTGCCTCCTCGGGGATCTCACCATCATGGACGAGGGAATGGCGGATTCATGCTTGAGTTGGCACATGCGTGCATGCGTGCAGGAATTCCGCCTTGCTAAGAGGATGCAGGTCTGCATCGCGTCCCACCACGAGCGGCGCGCAGCTGTCGGCCGAGACGTCAGTTATACCAACCCTAGAGTGCACCCGGGGGAGGAACTCGGCAAGAGGGCGAACTAATCCGCACTGGAGCTGACAAGAGCGTTTGTCGGTGGAGGAGCTAGCGGCTCTGGCTTGGGATTCTTGGAATAGTGATGTCGGTTGGGGTCGGATGGAACGCGGAGCCGGAAGGAGAAAATTGTCGGCAAGGGGTTTTGCAGCAGTCTATTGCTGAATGCAATCTGTCGTTGCCCATGCAATTTGTCATTCAGATGCAGAGGTCGGGTGTACACCCTCCTTTTCTAAAAAAATGCAATTTGTCATTGTTACTTTCATTGCCTTTTTCTACACGGAACATGAGAGATTCAAAATTCTGCATCTATGATGTAAGTGCCTTGACTTAGTTGCTGCTTGATTTCTCAGTGCGCTAATTGGTTGTACTAGGACATTATAACATAGAAGCCTTTTCTATGCAATGAGCAAACGAGGCTCTTTTATCTAGATATGATACACAAGCAAGCTTTCAAATTTTCATCTCTACATATATCTCATGCAGTCATGCTTTGCTGTATGCCTTTATAGTAGAGGGCTCTGCAAGGCTTTAATTTCTGAATTATTTTCTGTTTTGTGGACGAGGGCAGGATATGAATTACCATGAACCTGCTATCCTTGCTTTCGCTCTTGGACTGTGAAGCTCCCAGGCTGAGGGTGTCTGCATCAACATGCACCCATACATCAGGTACAGTTAAGGAAAGCAGCCATACACACATATGTTCGGATGAAGAAATTAATTCCTACAATGTGCGTGTGTTACCTGCTTGCCTGGATGATTAGAGTGTGCATACTGCAAAACATGGTTTTTGAAGAATTAAAAGCACTATATGAAACGTTGTTTTGGATATCGGATTAACATTAGTTATTCAAGACATGTTATGTATATCTAGAGTAGTTTTATCTGCATTTCTCAAAAAACGTAATATTATTCGTACAATATTATGATAAAAAATCACATCAAAGAATACATTTGTTGTGTTAATATGTCAGCTCTCAAATTACTATAGTACTTAAAGGTAAATCCGGTGTTTACTTGAGCTAATTTCCTTGTGTACTTCTGTAGGATTGTAGTTATGGGCGTACAAAGCAGAGGAACAGAATAGTTAACAGTTTCTGAAAATGAGAGGGCCTGCCTCCAGTTTCTATATTATTATGTATCAAGGTGAGTAAAAATTTCCCAGAATTCTATATTTACACTCTATGTATTGTACTGCCATCCACAAGGCGACAAAAAATGCCCCGCAAAAAAAGGGCGAGAAAAACTGCTATTTAGTACTTGAACATACGAAAACAACTTTGCATACACATACCTGAATGGAGAATAGTGAAGTTATTTTCAGTTTGTTCCCGAACCTACTACTTGCATTGAAATACCAAATGGAGTACCTTAATAGGATAAAATGTGTACTCCTTAGTATAGGTAAAGGTTTTAGCATCAATCCAGTATAAAAGAAAAACTAATATTGAGTCCGCACTTCACATAAGGTTCTGAGGTGTTGTAGTCCAGTTAAGGCGTACTCATATAGGATAGCAAGAGGTGTGGATTCTTTGCCCTAAGCAACACTACCTAGCTAATTCGTATTATGAAGTAATTTCCGGCCCAAAATATATGTCTAATTCAATGGATTTATGTATCTTTTCTTTCAATGAATTTATGTATCTTTTTTTAATTAATGGATACATGTATCTAACAATTTTTGGTAACGTAGATATATGTTTGAAATCTATATATTGAGAGTCCGCCTATTTTTTTATATATTAAAAATAAGTAGACAGTCTTCAATATAAAAGATCTAAAAATCCTCTGATACACAAGTTGTAAATATTTTCTTCACTTTACACATTTGTATTCCCTCCATCACATGTTCTCATGTTAATTCTAACAGAAAACTATTTGTATAGTAATAGATGTATTAAAGATACAGAAAATGGAGGTGATAAACATTGGTCCTGAAGGGAACATGGAGGGAAAACACGTTTAGTTAGGTACCCAATTATTTGATAATCACATTTAAAAATAGAATTTGTATGTTAAATTGACATTCATAGAAGGTATGTTTATCAATCCTGAAATTAGTAATATTAATTAGATCCTAGGACACACAGGCATTTTTTAATAATTGGCATAACTAGATATAAAGTATACATATATATTCACTCGATTCACAAATATGTCATATTAGCCTTCTCAAAAAATGGGCTGCCCTCATCCACAAAACATAAAAATAATTTATGAGTGTCATTATCCTTGGATTCTCATTATTGTTTATCCAGGTAAGAAGGGTAATCTCTTATTCATTCGAGTATTGTAGCTTTCATAATAGGAGTCTTAACATTAGACATTGTGAAATCACTACATCCTTATTGAAATTAGATAGGTCGAACAACAACATTATGGAACAAAGGTATATATCATATAGGAGTCTTAACTACTAGACTAAGTTTGAGAGTACTAATAGGACAACAAAAATCATAAATTTACATCTAATACATATTTTTAAATTCAGATTGGATCTTTACATCTATACAACTACGGATACATATGTAATACCTAATAACTAAATTAATAGCGTAGCCCCGTGCAGATGCACGGGTTGATGACTAGTATCTCTCATAATTGATTGTGAGTGATAAAAGACCCATATTGAAATTCAACGCCAAGGATGTATCCATCTCAGGTTACGAGAATTGCAATCGGTAGGCCAACTTGCCAATCACATCTCTATGTGACTCTTGTTCATCTTTCGATGGGCGTGTTCCGAGCTCAGGACGATCCTCCGAAACGCCACGACAACCAACTGATTTCGCTGCAAGGTCTCAACTTTCCTGCCTCACACCTCTCTAATCGTTTGTACCCATGTATCCATGTGATACCCCGAAGAGATAGGTGTTGTGACGGTGCTACACTTGAGAGAACCCTAACAACTTGATATTTTTGTGAGAGATCACCCTAATAAAAAGCGACTACTACGCAATCAAAAGGGTGCATCATACGTGATAAACATCTTAGACAATTCATAATAGCATGATATGGTATAGCCCTTTTTGACAGAGAAGTCATCAATTTCTTCGTCTTCGGCATTCGCGTCAGTGTTCACCTTAGCGAAGTTTGCCATCACCCTGTCGATGCACCGGATAATATTGCTATATCTATAGCTAGTAAAATAAGTGCATTACATAAGGTTGACATGCAGGTCATTAAAGTGACAATCATATGGCTCCAGTCATCATGCCGAATCATGAGACACAGTTCATGTTAATTTACATTGTATAGTCATCTCATAAATAATCATATTAAATATGAGAACTTGTATACCACATCACATGCACGCTTCATGTCATCGTGCAAAACCAAGCTAGATGCCTCTAATCGGTTTATGCAAAAAAAAATTACGTGGCTTCTAAGGTTTCAACCAAACCACAGCTACCAACGTTTATTCAAGCGTGATCATTCAAGTTGCTAGATTAACTTTGCGGGGTGTATGAAACACGAGATACTAAAGTCTCGAGCCCCATACGCATAACCCAGGTGCATATCATATCTGCATTGCCCTTTTGTCTGTGAAACATCCATCTTTCTCAACTATGACGGAACCCAAAGACACTGAAGAACTTCGTTGATCTGTTAATCAACATACTTAGGAGCAACATGAAAGGATCGCAGATTTTCAGAACTTTGTTAGATTCCACCATGCCGTCAAGATTAGGACTACGCAAATTCAAGGGAAGCAACAAGAATATCGGGTAATAGATTTCATCTACTACCCGTACAAATAATTTTCAACAATAAATCTTATTTACTACAAAATTATACTATGTAATACCCATACATCTCATGTATTCTAGATCAGAACCTGCATCTACGCATAGCCTGACTCATGATGCCACTGTTTGGAGCGCAATAGAAAGCAAAAAAAATATCGGTACAGCGAGCATGCCTAGGATCACTATGGAGATGCATACAAGGTTTCGATCTTTCTTTTACCGACTTGTAGCGCAGCGAAAGTAGAGTCGACGACGATCGGCGGTGTAAATCCCCGTAGCTAGGATTTTACAACCTCCCAACCATGAGGATGTACCCCCACAACTGCCCCCCGGACAGCCCTTTAGGAGTCGATCAGACAGTCCCGCGGACAGTCACTCGGACAACCCTTCAGGAGGACTTTCGAAACTCGGACAGTCACTCGGACAACCCTTTGGGAGGCACTCTCGAACTAAGACCGAAACTACGATCTCTCTACAGAGTTGCACACATACGGTGTCATCTATCCGACAGGGCTTCGCCGTCCAGAACTAGTTCCCACCGTAACCGAGGCAACCTTTCGGCTCTATGAAACTATTTCGGTGGGAGGGAGAGAGAAAGTCAGATCATGCATGGAATGTGTATGTGTGTGAGAGAGTGAGTGTGGAGATCTCCTCTCCACCTCCATTTATAGGGGAGGAGGAGGTGGTGGTGGCTGAAAATATCAGCCCAAAAAGGGGTCCCACCATTCCATGTCATCCCTAGATCTTTTGGGAATATTCCCTTTATATATTTTCCCAAAAAGCAGCCAATTAGTGCTTTTCACTATTCGTCGAAACATTTTTATGCGTCCGAAAAATCCGAAACTTTTTCTGTAGGCCTAGAACATTTCTAGTACCCACTAAAACAATTTTGAACACGTTCTGAAATATTTTCAGATGAGTGATTTTCATCTGCGAAAAGCAACCAAAGCGGTTTCGGCAGTCCCGAACATTTCCGGTTTTTCTCTCCAAGAAAACCCCAGAAGTTCCCAGAACAATTCTGGTACCCTCCAACAATTTCTAGGCATGTGTTAAAAACAATTTGACTTAATGGTACACTCTGAAACAACTTTTTAGTTTTTCGGTGTATTTCTCTCAGACTCGTAGTCTAGTATTCAGCAGATGGATGACCCTTTAGCGTGTGACCTTATAGGTTCAGCGAAGTATAGACATGACCTGGAACACCTTTTGATCAATGATCAACAACGAAGCCGTGGACACCCATATTGACCCCTATACCCACACGAATGAATATTCGAGTGAACCTTGAGTTGTTGTGAGCTATTCCTTTTACTTCATGATATGTTACAAAACCTGAGGTGAGATTTATTGGCATCCTCGTGGATCAACACTTGTCAACAATGCCAGTTATCTTGTTGTCGATTTTGTTTTCTTTTCTCGTTTCCGTGTTTTGCCATCCCTGTGATCAAATCATATTGTGTGTGGCTAGACGATGATGGATACCGTAACACCAAGAGGCGCCGAGAATATCTCTCCATTGTTGGAGTAGCAAATCCCAATATTGAGCTATCTCGTTACTTATCATACTTTTCTGTGAACCCATAAGCCGCCATAATAGTCTCCCAGTTACGGATGACGTTTAACAAAGCCCCAAAGTTCACGAAGAAAGTACGAAGGAACTCGATACTCTCATGGTCAAAGGAATTATGCAAACATTAACTTCTCGGTGTTATTAACCATTAACTTGCGACGAATGTATCTCATAGCATAACATCAATTCGTGTCGATTCAACACAAATGTTCTTCTAACATTGTGCCCTCAAAATTGCCGGCATAGCCATGCCCATGACCAGGCAAACAGGATCATCATGCAATACTTGAGCTAGTTTTAGAGGCATGACTAGGAATACTTTTTATCATTCATTATTCCACACGTGCATATGAGTTTTCCTCTGAGCCTTGTGGTTATTGTAGACTCGAGAACCATATTAGTTATTGCATGGAATATAAATTTAATTAGGAACATGGGGATAAATAATAACATTTATTATTGCCTCTTGGGCATATCTCGTACAACTCCGATGTCATCTCAAGTATTCGTGGGTAAATTATGCAACATGCGTCAAACAATTTCAGATCTATCATATTTAATCCAACACAAAGAACTTAAAGGAGCACCCCAAGATTTCTATTGGAGAACGTGGTATGAAAACGTGTAATCAACCCCTATGCATAGATCCCCAAGGTCATAGGAATATGAAATTCGATGCCTCAACATATATCAAGTGAATCAATGGAATGCCCCAATGTCACCGCGGGTATCCCACGCAATACATACATCAAGTGTTCTCAAACCATAAAATTCAATCCAACATAATGAGATCTCAAATGTAAAGATTCAATTCATCAGAACAACATAGCAAGGGAAACACCTCATATGATCCAACTTTATAAAAAAAGTCTGTGATACATCAAGATCTTGTCATCTCAATAACACGAGAGAGAGAGAGAGAGAGAGAGATTGAACACATAGCTATTGGTACAAACAGTCAACCACGAGGGTGGACTACTCCTACCTCGTCGTGGACTCTGCCGAGATCATGAACATGGCCACCTGAGATGATCTACCCTATCCGATAGGGTATTAGAACTCCTCCAGATTGGTTTTTCATCGATGTAGAGAGTTGCGGCGGCGGAACGAGGAGTCTCTTTATTTCTGGGGTTTCTGGGATTTATAGGATTTTTCAGCGTTGGAATCACGCCAAACAGAGCCACGAGGGGCCCACCACGTATCAGGCTGCCACCCTTATATCTATAATTTTGATTGTTTGATGTCAATATTCTACAACTTTCATATACTTTTGGCAATATTTTATATTTTTTTAAGACTAACTTACTTATCTAGTGCCCAGTGCCAGTTCCTGTTTTTTTTTGTGTTTTTTGTTTCGTGGAATATCCATATCAAACTAAGTCCAAAAGCGATAAAAATTTAGGGAGATTTTTTGGAATATATTTGAAGTTTGTGAAGAAGACTCAACATAACATGGTGCTCGAGGGCCCCACCACGCAACATGGTGCGTCCAGGGGGTGGTCTTGCCCTGTTATCTCGTGGCTCCCCTGTATGTTGGTTGGGGCCCTACTTTCACATCAAGAAAGATAATTTTCTGATAAAAATCCCCTCAAAATTTCAGCCCGATCAGAGAACTCCACATATTTAAGAAACCGCGAAGGGCTAGAAAACTACAGAAAAACAGAAGAGAAACAAAGAGATAGATCTAGTCTCGATGGGACTCCTACCCTCCAGGAGCCATAGCGGCCTGGACCAGAGGGGAAACTCTCCTCCCATCTAGGGGGAGACCAAGGAATAAGACACAGGAGGGGGCCTCTCTCCCCCTCTCTCCCGGAGGCATCGGAACGCTGCTGGGGCCATCCTCATGATGGTGATCTACACCAACAACTTCATCGCTGTCATCACCACCACCATCACCTTCCCTTATCTTTTTATAACGTCCACTCTCCTGCATCCCGTTGTAACCCCAACTTGAACATGGTGTTTTATGCTACATATTATTATCCAGTGATTTGTTGTTATCGTATGATGTTTGAGTGCATCCCTTTTGTCCTATGGGTTGATTGATTATCTTGATTTGTTTGATTTGTGTGGTTTAGTTTGGTTCTATCCTAAGGTGCCTTCCATTTCTCACACAGATGAAGGATTGTTGCTGGAGGGTGTTGCAATACGTTCATCACTCGCTTATAGTGGGGGCGGGGGGCTAGATTGACAAAAGCTTACTTTAGGATTTCGGGCTTTGCAAAACCCTTAAGGTTCGAACACAGGGGCATGTGCGAAGATCTCCTGCAGCCTCTCTTGACCTAGCTTGCTACTCGATGAATGCAACGACGAACTCACACGATGACGAGGAAGAAGATGAACACGAAAGTTTACCCAGATTCAGGCCACTGCGAAGCGTAAGACCCTACTCCTGCTTTGGTGGATTGCCTCTCGTGGAAGTTTTGGTGGATGAACTAGTACAATATGCTTTAGCCTCGTGAGGGCGCACAAGATGTGTTCTTGGCTGCGATCTCGTGGTGGTGTATGGAGTGACTAAGTGTTGGATCGGATCGGTCCGGGGGTCCCCCTCTATGGTGGTGGCCCGGGTCCTCTTCCTCTATATATAGTGGTGGCCCGGGTCCTCTTCCCTTATCGCAATGGAGGGAAGGGATCCCACAACGGCCAATTTTGAAGGGGGACAGGGGTTGGTGCTTCCCATGTCCAAAGGCGGTCTTTGCCTGCAAAGCTGCTGTCGACAATGTAGGGACGAGCTCAGCGATGACATCCGCCTTGTGGGGCGGGTGGTTGTGGTCTTCTTGCACCAGAATGGAAACATTTGGGGGGCCCTCTGGGAACCCGTGCCTGCCCTTGCTTCCTTTGCAGCAAAGGGGAAACTGCGTCACCTCGCGCACTGGCACCCGCGTGTCCTTCCCTTGTGTCAGCCTTGACTCCCGAGGCTGGGCCTTGCATAGGAAACTCCACCGCTCCGGAGGGGTCCTGAGGAGGCCCGTCCTTCGCGGGTCTTGTCGTTGTTCTTCCTCGCGAGGCTAGGGCCCTCGCGAGGGCCTTGTCTTGAGTGGCGCCTCACCAGGTCCTGTTTGGTCGATGAAGTGGGCCATGCCCTGGGCCACAGGCAGGCAGGTCTGGGTACCCCCATTCATAGAACGCCGACAGTAGCCCCCGGGCCCATGGCGCGCCCTGAGCTGGCTTACGGACGAAGCCGAGATGACAGTTCAAAGCGCCGCAGGCCCCAATTGCCTGCGAGCCATGCTTGGAGGGCGTTAGATGCCTCGGTGGCGACGCCTCCGCTCCCCGAGGCCGTCCAAAACCGCATCCAGTTGGACTAACGTGACGCCAGGGTGCAGTGCATGCCATCATTGCTTCCCATCAAGTGCTGTCGATGCTGCAGGCCGCGTGGACACGACTCTTCAGAGGGCCAGGGAGGCGACGTGGATGGGACGACATTGGCCGAACCGCCCCACCCGCCCGAGGGGCGCGCAACGCCTGCCCTCCCAGGACGCCTCGTGGCCGCATTTACGCCTATAAATCCGCCCTGTCCCTAGCCAGGGGAGGGCATCGCAGTCTTGAGGGTTCCTCTTGTTTCCTTCGCTCTGCCTGCACAAAAAACCCTCTTTCCTTTTCATCCCCTGTTCTTCATGGCTTCCGGAGGAAGCGGTGCAGGCATAGGGAAGCGGCTGGCTCCTCCGGCTCCTTCATCTTCCTCTGGAGGTAGATTCTGGGCGCCCTCGGGGTTGGCGAGAGTTCGCTAGTGGTGGGCCCTAGCCGACGAGTAATTACTCCGTCACCTCCCGCTTGTCTCATTCTTATGTCTACCATCGTGAGCTTGATTTCCCTCCCTTCCTTCCAGGGTTCTCGCGGCCAAGAAGTGCAAGCTTGGCGAGCTTCAGAAGGAGGTAGAGATGTTGTAGGCCCGGCTGACCACCACCGAGGCCGCCTTCAATGCTGCCCTCCGGGGCGAGGCTGAGGCCCGGGCGGAATTAACGCCCCTCCAATCCTAGGTCTAGGAGACAGCCGACGCCATGTAGGACGCCAAGGATGAGGCGACACATGCCAGGCTGCTAGAGTCCCTCCACGCCAAGCAATACCAGGGCATCGCATGCCGCGCGGTCGGCACGGTGAGCTGGTTCGTCGGGGGCGCCCTCGCGCTGCCGCACGTGCATGGCGATGGGGGCTACTTGGAGTTCTTCCCGAAGCTGGAGGAGGCGCTGGAGACCGGCGTCTCTCGCGTCAATGCGGACAGCATGTCCGACACGCGCGACCTTCTGGACCTTTCCTTGACGCTCGTCTACCCGAACTTGTATTGCCTTGCCCCGTAGCTCGACCTCTGGTGCCTCGGAGAGCAGGTGCCCGAGGAGCTCTGGCACCCCCTCCGGGACGAGACACGCCTGCTCGTGGAGGCCATGGTGGACCGGTTCATCTAGGTGCCCGCCTCAAGCGAGGAGGATGGCTCCGACACCGGGCCCGCTGGCGGCGCGGGCGGCAGTGGTGACTCCTCCCCTTAGGAATCCTCCGTTCCCCCTCTCCGCTACCAGTAATCACTCGACAAGAACCCTGCCCTGTGGGGTGTTAATCTTTTGTGCGGTACCTTGTCGTCTTGCTTTTCTTTCTCGGTTCGCTGGTTGTTGTGTTGGTTGGTGCCACCATGGTTGTGGCCCTACGTCAGCCCCCGATATGGTCCTTGCGAGGCCCTCCTCCTCTAGGGGCGACCTGCGTCCGTTTCTCCTGTTGGACCTTGGGCCTCGTGGCTCATCGCGATCGAGCCCTTCCTCACGTGTTGCCTCCTTTGTCGCCGCGTTCTTAGGGGCCTTGGCAGCCGCACGTAATAGCCGTAGTTCCTGCATTTTTAGGTTAGCATATGCATGTTGAAAATGTGCCCTAGAGGCAATGATAAATTAGTTATTATCATATTTCCTTGTTCATGATAATCGTTTATTATCCAAGCTATAATTGTGTTGATCGGAAACTCAGATATTTGTGTGGATACATAGACAACACCATGCCCCTAGTGTGCCTCTAATAGACTAGCTCGTTGATCAAAGATGGCTATGGTTTCCTAGTCATGGACATGAGATATCATTTGGTAATGGGATCACATCATTAGGAGAATGATGTGATGGACAAGACCCAAACTACAAAGGTAGCATATGATCGTGTCAGTTTATTGTTATTGTTTTCTGCATGTCAAGTATATGTTCCTATGACCATGAGATCATGCAACTCACTGACACCGGAGGAGTACCTTGTGTGTATCAAACGTCGCAACATAACTGGATGACTATAAAGGTGCTCTACAGGTATCTTCGAGGGTGTCTGTTGGGTTGGCATGGATCAAGACTGGGTTTTGTTACACTGTGTGACGGAGAGGTATCTCAGGGCCCACTCGGTAATACAACATCACAATAAGCCTTGCAAGCAATGTGACTAAGTGTTAGTCACGGGATCTTGTATTACGGAACGAGTAAAGCGACTTGTCGGTAACAAGGTTGAACTAGGTATGGAGATATCGACGATCGAATCTCGGGCGAGTAACATACCGAAGAACAAAGGGAACATCATACGGGATTAATTGAATCCTTGACATAAAGGTTCGACCGATAAAGATGTTCGTAGAATATGTAGGAACCAATATGGTCATCTAGGTCTCGCTATTGGTTATTGACCGTAGAGGTGTCTCGGTCATGTCTACATAGTTCTCGAACCCGCAGGGTCTGCACACTTAAGGTTCGGTGGCGTTTCGGTAGTATAGAGTTATGTATGGTGGTGACCGAAGTTTGTTCAGAGTCTCATATGAGATCCCGGATGTCACGAGGAGCTCCGGAATGGTCCGGAGGTAAAGATTCATATATAGGAAGTCCTATTTTGGTTGCCGGAAAAGTTTCGGGCTCATCGGTAGGGTATCGGGAGTGCAGGTAGTGTACCGAGAGGCCATCGGGAGGGGTATTTCGACCCAATAGGCTCCATGGGCTGCGGGAGAGTAAATACCAGCCCTTTGTGGGATGGTGGAAGTTCCACACAAGGCCCATGCGGCTGGGAAGAAAAGCCCAAAGGGAAAAAGGTGGAAAAAGGCCAAAAAAGGGAGGAATCCTAGTCCTACGAGGATTGGAGGAGTCCTCCTCTCCTCCCCACTTCGGCCGACCCAAGGAGGCTTGGCCCTTGCACCAAGTCCTCTCCTCCCTACCTCTTATATATACTGGAGGTTTTAGGGTTTTTTGCACAGAATTTTTAGCCAGGTGCTGCCCGTTCCTCCAGGGCATAGTTTCTCCTCTAGATCGGATTTCTGCAGTGCTTAGGCGAAGCCCTGCCGGAATTGCTCCACCACCATCACCGTTGCGCCATCATGCTGCCGGTGAACTCGTCTACCTCTCCGCTCCCTCTTGCTGGATCAAGAAGGCGGAGATCGTCATCGAGCTGTACGTGTGCTGAACGCGGAGGTGTCGTCCAATCGGCGCTAGATCGGAATTACCGTGATCAAGATCGCGGGACGGATCGTGATGAGATCGTGGGGCGGATCGTGATGACTTCGTGGGACGGATCTTGATTGTGTCATGGGATGGATCATGATGAGATCGCGGGACGCTCGGTGATTTGGATCGCGAAGATGTTCGACTACACCAACCGCGTTTCTTAACGCTTCCCGCTTAGCGATCTACAAGGGTATGTAGATCCGCTCTCCCTCTCGTAGATGCTCATAACCATGGATAGATCTTGTGTGTGTGTAGGAATTTTTTTGTTTCCCATGCAACGTTCCCCAACAGTGGCATCATGAGCTAGGTCTATGTGTAGATGAGATCTCGAGTAGAACACAAAGAGTTTGTGGGCGTTGATGCTTAGATTGCTTCCTCCCTTGGTCGTGTTTTGGTTTAGTGGTATTGTGAGATGAAGCGGCCCGGACCAACATTACTCGTATGCTTACGAGAGACCAGTTCCCTTAGCCGCAACTTGTTGCATAGATGGCTTGTGGGTGCCAGTTTCTCTCACTTTAGTTGGACCGGATTCGACAAAGGCGGTCCTTCAGAAGGTTGAAAAGCAACTAGTGTATCACCGTTGTGGTTTTGCGTAGATGAGAATTGTTCTTGCTAGATACCCGTAGCAGCCACGTAAAACATGCAACAACAATTAGAGGACGTCTAACTTGTTTTTGCAGGGTATGTTGTGATGTGATATGACCAATTACATGATGTGATATATGTGATGTATGAGATGATCATGTGATGTATAGATTATCACGACTTGCATGTCGGTGAGTAAGGCAACCGGTAGGAGCCATAGGGTTGTCTTTAATTATTGTATGACCTGCGTGTCAATCATTAAGCGCTATGTAATGCTTTACTTTATCGCTAAACGGTAGCAATTGTAGTAGAAGCATGTTGGGCGCGACAACCCCGACGGCGACATGTTGATGGAGATCAAGATGATGGAGATCATGGTGTCTTGCCAATGACGATGGAGATCATGCCGGTCAAGATGGAGATCAAAAGCACAAGTTCGTGGCCATATCATGTCAGTTATGATTTGCGTGCGATGTTAATCGTTTTATGCACCTTGTTTTGCTTAGGACGACGTATAAGGCGATCCCTCACTTAAATTTCAAGATGAATTGTGTTCTCCCCGAGTGTGCACCATTGCGAAAGTTCTTCGTGTTGAGACACCACATGATGATCGGGTGTGATAGACTCTACGTTCACATACAACGGGTGCAAGCCAGTGTTGCATATGCAAAACACTCGGGTTAAACTTGACAAGCCTAGCATGTACAGACATGGCCTCGGAACAGAAGAGATCGAAAGGTCGAACATGAGTCATATAGTAGATATGATCAACATGATGATGTTCACCATTGAAACCACCTCAACTCACGTGATGATCGGACTTGAGTTGGTGAATTTGGATCATGTATCACTCGAATGACTGGAGGGATGTCAATTTTAGTGGGAGTTCTTATGTAATATGATTAATTGAACTCATTATCATGAACATAGTCAGTAGTGTCTTTGCAAACTGTGTTGTAGATTACTAGCTCACGCTGTAGCTCCCTTGAATTTTTATATGTTCCTAGAGAAATAGAGTTGAAATATGATGGTAGCAATATTGCGGACTGGCTGCGTGATCTGAGGATTGTCCTCATTGCTGCACAGAAGTCTTATGTCCTTAATGCACCGCTCGGTGTGCCAACCCCTCTAGCGTTGTTTGTAGATGTTGTGAACATCTGACAGGCACGTTCTGGTAACTACTTGATAGTTTAGTGCGTCATACATTACGGCTTAGAATTGAGGCTCTGAAACGTTTTGAACGTCACGAAACATATGAGATGTTCTAAGAGCTGAAATTAGGATCTCAGGCTTGTGGCCGTGTTGCGAGATATGATATCTTCAACAAGATTCTTTGCCTCCAAGATGAAAGAGAATAGCTCAATCGTTGAGCATGTGCTCAGATTGTCTGGGTGCTACAATCGCTTGAATCGAGTGGGAGTTGATCTTCCAGATAAGATAGTGATTGATATAGTTCTCCAAGTCACTGTCACTAAGCTACTATAACTTGGTGATGAACTATAAAATGCCAGGGATAGAAATAATGAACCCCGAGCTAATCGCGATGTTTGACACCGCGAAGGTAGAAATCAAGAAGGAGCGTCAAGTGTTGATGGTTAGTCAAACCACTAGTTTCGAGAAGGGCAAGAGCAAGAAGGGAAACTTGATGGATAGCAAGTCAGTTGCTGCTCGAGTGAAGCAACCCAAAGTTGAACCCAAACCCGAGACTAAGTGCTTCGATTATGAGGAGAGCGGTCGCTGAAGCGGAACAACCCTAGATACTTGGTAGATAAGAAGGCTGACAATGTCGATAGATGTATATTTTATATATGTGTTATTTATGTGTACCTTGCTAGTACTCCTAGTAGCACCTGGGTATTGGATGCCGGTTCGGTTGCTAAATGTTAGTAACTCGAAATAAAAGCTACGGAATAAACAGAGCACTAGCTAAGGGTGAGGTGACAATGTGTGTTGGAAATGTTTCCAAGGTTGATGTGATCAACATCGCACGCTCTCTCTACCTTCGGGATTAGTGAGGAACCTAAATAAATGTTATTTGGTGTTTTGTGTTGAGCATGAACGTGATTAGATCGTGTTTATTGCAACACAGTTATTCATTTAAGTTAGAGAATAATGGTTATTGTATTTACATGAATAATACCTTCAATGGTCATGCACCTAGTGAGAATCGTTTGTTGAATCTTGATCGTAGTAATACACATGTTCATAACATTGATGCCAAAAGATACAAAGTTAATAATGATGGTACCACATACTTGTGGCACTGCCGCTAAATGTCATATTGGTATAAAGCGCATGAAGAAATGCCATGCTCATAGAGCTTTGGACTCATTCGATTTCGAATCATTGAGACATGCGAACCATGCCTCTTGGGCAAGATGACTAAGGACCCCGTTTTCCGGATTGATGGAGCGGACAAGTGATTTATTAGAAATGATACATGTTGATGTATGCAATCCAATGAGTCTTGTAGCGTGCGGTGGATATCGTTATTTTCTTACCTTCACTAATGATTTGAGTAGATATAGTGTATATTTACTTAATGAAACACAAGTCTGAATCGTTTGAAATGTTCAAGCAAAATCAGAGTGAAGTTTAAGATCATCGTGACAAGAAGATAAAAATGTCTGCGATATGATCGTGGAGGTGAATATCTGAGTTACGAGTTTGGCATACAACTTTAGACAATGTGAAAGTTGTTTCACAACTCACGCCACCTGGAACACTATAGTGTGATGGTGTGTCCGAACGTCATAGTCGTGGTCTATTGGATATGGTGTGTGCTATGATGTCTCTTATCGTTTTGTTACTATAATTTTGGGGTTATGCATTAGAGACAACTACATTCACTTTAAATAGGGCACCATCTAAATCCGTTGATATGACACCGTGTGAATTATGGTTTGATAGAAACCTAAGCTGTCATTTCTTAACGTTTGGGGCTGCGACGCTTGTGTGGAATTTTTTTTCACCTAATGAGCTCGAACCCAAAGCGGACAAATGCATCCTCATAGATTACCCTAGGAACAGTTGGGTGAACCTTCTATCTCAGATCCAAGTATAAAGTATTTGTTGCTAAAACGGGTCCTTTCCCGAGAAAAAGTTTCTCTCGAAAGAATTGAGTGGGAGGAAGATAGAACTTGATGAGGTTGTTGAACCTTTTTTTCAACCAGAGAGTAGCGCAGCGCAGAAAGATGTTTTTGTGGAACCTACGTCAGTTGAAGAGGAAGTAAATGATGATGATCATGAAGCTTCGGATCAAGTTACTATCGAACCTCGTAGGTCGACAAGGATGCGTACTGCTCCTGAGTGGTACGACAACCCTATCTTGGAGGTCATGTTGTTGGACAACGATGAACCTACGAGATATGAAGAAGCGATGATGGGCCCGGATTCCGACAAATGGTTAGAGGCCATGAAATCCGAGAAAGGATCCATGTATGAAAACCAAGTATAGACTTTGGTAGACTTGCTCGTTGGACGGCAGGTCGTTGAGTACAAATGGACCTTTGAGATGAAGACAGACGCTGATGGACCATTTATAAAGCTCGACTTGTCACAAATAAGTTTCTGACAAGTTCAAGGAGTTGACTGTGATGAGACTTTCTCACTCGTAGTGATGCTAAAGTGTGTTGGAATTATGTTAGCAGTTGCTGCATTTTTCAATTATGAAATCTGGGAGATGGATGTCAAAACATCGTTTCCTTCCTTAAGGAAAGGTTGTATGAGATACAACCAGAAGGTTTTGTCAGTCCTAAGGATGCTAAAAGGTGTGCAAGCTTCAGTGATCCTTCTATGAACTGAAGCAAGCATCTCGGAGTTGGAATATACACTTTGATGAGGTGATCAAAGTTTTTGAGTCTATACAAAGTTTGTGAGAAACTTGTATTTACAATCAATTGAGTGGGAGCACTATAGAGTTTCTAGTAAGCATATATGGTTGACATATTGTTGATCAGAAATGATGTAGAATTTCTGGAAAGCATAAATGGTTGTTTGAAAAGAGTTTTTCAAAGGAAGACCTGGATAAAGCTACCTAATTGTTGAGCATCAAGATCTATAGAGATAGATCAAGATGCTTGATGAGACTTTCAATGAGTACATACCTTGACAAGATTTTGAAAGAGTTCAAAATGGATCAGTCAGAGAAAGAGTTCTCGCCCGATTTGTAAGGTGTGAAGTTGAGTGAGACTCAAAGCTCGACAACGGCAGAAGAAAGAGAAAGGACGAACAGTTGTCCCCTATGCCTTAGCCATAGGCTCTATATTATGCCATGCTGTGTACCGCACCTGGTGTGTGCCTTGTCATGAGTCTATCAAGGGGTACAAAAGTGATCCAGGTGTGGATCACTGCACAGCGGTCAAGATTATCCTTAGTAACTAGAGGACTAAGGAAATGTTTCTCGAATATGGAGGTGATAAAGGGTTCATCGTAAAGAGTTACGTCGATGCAAGCTTTAACACCAATCCAGATAACTTGTAGTAGCAATCTGGATACGTATAGTGGAGCAACCATTTGGAATAGTACCAAGTGGAGTGTGGTAGCAGTGTTTACGGTTTGACATAGAGATTTGCAAAGTACACTCGGGTCTGAATGTCGCAGACATGTTAACTATAAGATCTCTCTCACATGCAAAGATCAAGACGGTTTGACATAGAGATTTGCAAAGTACACTCGGGTGTTTGTTGGGTTGGCATGGATCAAGACTGGGATTGGTTACTCCGTGTGACGGAGAGGTATCTCAAGGCCCACTCGGTAATACAACATCACAATAAGCCTTGCAAGCAATCTGACTAAGTGTTATTCACGGGATCTTGTATTACAGAACGAGTAAAGAGACTTGCCTGTAACGAGGTTGAACTAGGTATGGAGATATCGACGATCGATTCTCGGGAAAGTAACATACCGAAGAACAAAGGGAACATCATACGGGATTAACTGAATCCTTGACATAGAGGTTTGACCGATAAAGATCTTCGTAGAATATGTAGGAACCAATATGGGCATCCAGGTCCTGCTATTGGTTATTGACCGTAGAGGTGTCTCGGTCATGTCTACATAGTTCCCGAACCCGTAGGGTCTGCACACTTAAGGTTCGGTGACATTTCGGTAGTATAGAGTTATGTATGGTGGTGACCGAATGTTGTTCGGAGTCCCGGATGAGATCTCAGATGTCACGAGGAGCTCCGGAATGGTTCGGAGGCAAAGATTCATATATAGGAAGTCCTATTTTTGTTGCCGGAAAAGTTTTGGGCTCGTCGGTAGTGTATCGGGAGTGCAGGTAGTGTACCGAGAGGCCATCGGGAGGGGTATTTCGACCCAAGAGGCTACATGGGCTGTGCAAGAGTAAATACCAGCCCTTTGTGGGCTGGTGGAAGTCCCACACAAGGCCCATGCGGCTGGGAAGAAAATCCCAAAGGGAAAAAGGTGGAAAAAGGCCAAAAAGGGAAGGAATCCTAGTCCTACTAGGATTGGAGGAGTCCTCCTCTCCTCCCCACTTCGGCCGACCCAAGGAGGCTTGGCCCTTGCGCCAATCCTCTCCTCCCTCCCTATTATATATATTGGATGTTTTAGGGTTTTTTGCATAGAATTTTTAGCCACGTGCTGCCCGTTCCTCCAGGGCATAGTTTCTCCTCTAGATCGGATTTCTGCAGTGCTTAGGCGAAAGCCCTGCTGGAATTGCTCCACCACCATAACCGCGGCGCTGTCACGCTGCCGGTGAACTCGTCTACCTCTCTTCTCCCTCTTGCTGGATCAAGAAGGCGGAGATCGTCATCGAGCTGTACGTGTGCTGAACGCGGAGGTGCCGTCCGTTCGGCGCTAGATCGGAAGGACCGTGATCAAGATCGCGAGACGGATCGTGATGAGATCGCGGGACGGATCGTGATGAGTTCGCGGGACGGATCGTGATTGTATCGCGGGATGGATCATGATGAGATCACGGGACGCTCGGCGATTTGGATCGCAAAGACTTTCGACTACACCAACCGCGTTTCTTAGCGCTTCCCGCTTAGCGATCTACAAGGGTATGTAGATCCACTCTCCCTCTCGTAGATGCTCATCACCATGGATAGATCTTGCGTGTGCGTAGGAAATTTTTTGTGTCCCATGCAACGTTCCCCAACACTGTAGTCCTCATTTCAACCCTGGGGCTGTTATTAGGCTTGGAAGCTCCTGACGGGTTCGATAGTGTACTTAGCCTTGTATGACGCTGGCGATCCCGCGTCACGAGGCGAGATGGGTTGTTCCGTCAAGCAGTGGCTCCGTCCCTGATACATGTTTCTTACCTGTTGAATGGTCTGGGGGCCCTTTCGGCACTCTGTGTCTGTAGGTCCCTGTCCCGCACATTTCCCCACCAATGTTAGGTACGATCGGAGAGGACGCACCTCGCGAGGCGAGGCCCCCGTACTCCTGATGCCGGCTGGAAACCATGGACGGCACCAGGAAGTCGGGCAGCATTATGACCAGTAAGGCTCCTGAGGCGTGTTGCCTAGGAGCCCCCTTTTTTGACGCTCAAACCGCTCTATGTCGTCGGGTCCAGTCCCTGCGCATTCCCCACCACCGTTAGGTACGACCCGAAACCAAGGACACACTTCCCGGGGCGGGGCTCCAACATCCCCAATACCGACCAAGGACTGACACCAGGGGGACGAGTGGCCTTATGACCGGTAAGGCTCCTGAGGCATGTTGCTCAGGAGCCCCCCTTTGACGCTCGAGCGATCCCCATTCCCCCATTCCTTTCCTCCATGTGTTGCCTCAGGAGGCTCTGGAGCCTCCTGAGACCCCATGTTTTGATGTTGAGCTACGGTCGGAGCCCCCGAGCGGGGGTATTCAATTGAAAATTGCATGCCCCTGAGGCGGCGAGGCCTTGCTATCCAGATTTGTGATGCCTTGGGGCGGCACGAAGCATTGGGCTCATTTTGAAACATCATTCGGAAAGAGATAACTCAAATTTGGCAAAACGAGAAAACAAAAAGAGAAAAGTTCCTGCCCCTTTTTCTTTTAAAGCATAAGATCATGAAATCTTCGAGCTTTTGACAAGCTCAAGCACAAAAAGGGGGCCATCGAAGGCTACAACTTGAAATACAAAAAGAGCGAGAAAACGGCCGCATCCAGCTTTTGGGGTTGTCCTTCGTCTTCCCCCAACACTGAGCGAAGGGCATCCATGTTGCATGGGCATAGCCATTGATGGGAAGTGTTCTCTTGTCCTCCAGCTCTGGGCTATGGCTGCCACATTGCATGGGAGGGACCCCTCCGCGTCCACGGGGGGCCTCGGGCGTATACAGTCCGCTCATCGTTACGTGAGAGTGTCACGGCCCTGGGGTAGCCCCCAGGCGCATCTTATTGTGGCTCACAACCTTCGTCGAAGATCATCTCGTGCATTTTTGCCCGGTTGTGTGCCCTTATGACCCTAACCCGAGTGCATCGCTACCCGCACGACCTCTGGATTGCGCTCCCGAGGCCCAAACATGAGCGCGATGCATCGGCGCGGCCATAAGGGTGTTCTGTTGATGAAGTATGCCTCGCGAGGCGCTCAAGTGTCGTCCGGTCGAGGTCCCGAAGGCCTCAGGAGGCCTGTCCTCCTGAGGCCGTGCAGCCGTCGTGGTTGTCGCGGGTGGACCGCATTGCATTTATCTTGCCGCTCCCCCCAGGTCGTCACTCCTTGGGCCAAAGGCCTTTGTTTTGTGGTTACTTCCCCGCGAGGGCGTCGGCTGGCGCCGTGCCCTGCGAATCGGGGGTGCCCTCCTGCTTGCGCCGCCCGGGGCCAGTGCTCTGCTGACGGGAGCCCCCAAGCTCAGATCGAGGAGGACGCCCAGGGTACTTCGTACTCTTTGGGGGTGCTAGCGCATGCGGTGGGCGCTTGAGCCCCCTCCCGGCCAGGTGGGCCAGGTGGTATGACGCAGCATGGTATGTAGGGCTCGACGTAGGTGCTCGGTATGCCTCCTGAGTTGTCTGTCGGTGCGCCGGTGGTGGTTCCTTCCTGGTGGCGGGGGAAGGTCGCCCCGTGCGCGTCACTCATAGGCCCGCCTGCGTCGGGCCTCATAGCGGAGTTGCTTACCTTTGCCACCGTCGTTGGGTGGACCTTGCATTCTCTCGTGTAGATTCCCTCCTAGGTACCCTGATGTGCCTCCGCCCTCGTGGCTTGCTCGTCCGGACGCCTGCGTCGCCCGCAGGCTGCGCCGAAGGGCGCGCTCCCGTCTAGCCGACCCGGGCTACTGAGAGCCCGCCGGGTTGCGCGGATGCGCGTCAGTGTGCGCACCGGGCGCTCTGCCGTTTCCTCCGTGGGCCTGGTGGTTGTCGCCGTGCTCCGCCCCGAGGCCGGTCACCGGGATTCGAAGGAGGAGGAGCACAGAGTGTGGCATGCCCCGTTCGGCCCCGTGCGGCGTGGAAGGGGTCCTTCCACCGACAGGCCCGGGGGCGGGCTTGGCATGCGTATCTCCGGCGCCTGGCGGCTGCGGTCTAGAAAAAGAGTGAGAAGGGATGGCGCGCTGGGCGAAGGCGACCAACTCCGTGATGTGATCCGCCCATGCGTCCAAGCCCCCGTGTGCCGGTCGTTGGCGGAGCATCTCGCTCACCAGTAGTAGCGCATCATGCGCGTCGAGGTCTCCCACGTAGGTTTGACGTGCTACTGGTGTTGGGGACGCCCCCCGCTCGCCGCGCACCTGGGCCGTGCGCGCGGCGGGGGGGTAACGATGGACGTGACACTAGCGACCTGGTACCGGCCACTTGGAATCATGACACCAAGGTGAGGGCCCTCGGCCGCCGTGGTGGGGTTGACAGAGGGCAGCCCGCCCCGCCTAGAGAAGCATGCTGAGCGTCGGCCATCAGAGCGGCGAAGCTTAGGAAGGACGAAGCTTGGAGAAGAGCTTGACACTCCCCCTACCTGGCGTGACAAATGTCGGATTTAGGGCTCCGCAAAACCCTTAAGGTTCGAACACAGGGGTGTGTGCGAAGATCTCCTACAGCCTTGCCTGACCTAGCTTGCTACTCGATGAACGCAATGACAAACTCGCACGATGACGAGGAAGAAGATGAACATGATAGTTTACCCAGGTTTGGACCGATGAGAAGCTTAATACCCTACTCCTGCTTTGGTGGATTGCCTCTTGTGGAGGTTTGGGTGGATGAACTAGTACAATATGCTTTAGCCTCGTGAGGGCGCTCAAGATGTGTTCTTCGTTGCGATCTCGTGGTGGTGTATGAAGTGACTAAGTGTTGGATCTGATCGGTTCGGGCGGTCCCCCTCTATGGTGCAACCTATCCTCTATATATAGGGGTGTCCCGGGTCCTCTTACCTTATCACAATGGCGGGAAGGGATCCCACAACGACCAATTTTGAAGGGGGACAACGCTTGGTGCTTCCCCTGCCCAAAGGCGGTCTTCGCCTCCAAAGTGGCTGTTGATAGCGCAGGGTGGTTGTGGTCTTCTTGCACCGGAATGGAAACCTTTGGGTGGCGCTTTGGGAAACCGCGCCTGCCCTTGCTTCCTTTGCACCAAAGGGGGAACTGCGCCACTTGGCACACTGGCGCCCGCCTGTCCTTCCTTGTGTCAGCCTTGACCCCTGAGGCCGGGCCTTGCATAGGAAACTCCGCCGCTTCGGAGGGGTTCTGAGGAGGCCCGACCTTCGCGGGTCTTGTCACTGTTCTTCCTCGTGAGGCTAGGGCCTTGAGTGGGGCCTCTCCTGATCCCGTTTGGTCAATGAAGTGGGCCATGCCCTAGGCCACAGGCAGGCATGTCTAGGTACCCCCATTCCCATAACGTGGACACTTACAACCCAGTAAGGGGATTGTTGCGTATGGGAGTAAAGATGACTTCATGTTTAATGTTATGGTTGGGTTTACCTTAATGATCTTTAGGTAGTTGTGGATGCTTGCTAGAGCTCCAATCATAATTGTATATGATCCAAGTAAGGAAAGTATGTTAGTGTATGCTTCTCCCTCATATAAAACTACAATAATGATTACTGATCTTGTTATATATTGCCTAGGACAATCTCACAAATCCTACCATTACTTTTACACACTCGCTATATTACTTTATTGTTATTTTATTAAAACAACACCTAACTTTTATTTACACGTTCTTTATTATCTTGCAAAATTATCTACAAAGTACTTATAGTTTTATTCCTGCAAAGTAGTTTCCTACTTGTGCTAGGTAAAGTAAGCATTACCGTGTGTAGAGTTGTATCGTTGGTCGATTGAACTTGAGAGAATATTACTTCTAACTTTAGCTCTTTGTTGGGTTCGACGCTCTTGCTTATCAAAAAAGGCTACAAATGATCCCCTACACTTGTGGGTTATCAAGACCTTTTTCTGGCACCGATGCCAAGGGGCAATAGCGTAGTGGTTGATATTCTCGTGTGTGCTTGTTTCCTTTATCACCTATGTAATTTTTATTTTCTTTTATAAGTTGTTTTATATCTTTAGTTATGGATATGGGACATGAAATACCAAAAAATAGGTGTACTTGCTACTCATGGAGATGGGGAACCTCCTAAAACCCTCGATGTTGGTTATGTGAAAAACATTAAATACCACTTTAATAATCCTAAGAAATCCCCATTAAACTTGATAATGCGAGCCATGTTGGATCAAATTGAGTACTTTAGGGATTGTCGCTTGTCTCAAAAATGGAAACATTTGTGGGAGCAAATTAAAATGTTGCATTGGTATACTTGGAATTTATGCTTGAGATGTGACTATACTTGCTGCTCTAAGATTAAGAGTCTACACCTTACTTTTCAATTTGAATTTAATGATAATGAAATCTTGGCTTCTTATGCTAATTGTACATATGAAATTGAATCGTTCTTTGAAAAGTATGATAAGGATGATGATGCTGTTTACAGATCAGAAAATTTTGCCACACTTCGATATTTCTATGAGAATTATGAATAAAATGCCTTTATTAATGAATTTATTGAGAGAATGTCTACCGCCTTGGAAGAGACTAACATTTTGGAAGAATCTATGGAAGAAGAAACCGCTAAAACTATGATCTCATTAGATGAAAAAGATGAGGAGGAGAGCAAAGAACAAAAGGAGGAAGAGCGGATTGACCCATGCCCACATTCTAATGAGAGTAACTCTTCAACTCATACATTGTTTAATTTCCCTTTGTACTTTCCAAAGGATGAATGCTATGATGAATGCTATGGTCCCTTGGATTCATTTGAAATATCCATTTTTCATGACCTTGATGCTTGCTATGCCAATATTGGCAATCATGCCAATATGAATTATGCTTATGGATATGAACTTGCTATATTTCCTTATGTTAAGCATGAAATTTTTGCTATTGCACCCACACATGATAATACGATTATCTTTTTGAATTCTCCCAACTACACTATATGGGAGAAGTTTGCAAGTTATTAGGGACTATGTTGATCAGTCGTGTTTTAATATTACACATGATGATTTTGATTCAATATAATACGCATGTGCTTGCTGCTACTACTTGGAGTCATTATGAGAGAGGAACCAAATCTTAACCTCTGTATGTTTCCAATACGATAAAATTCAAAGAAACTACTTATGTTATGTATTGGCCTTTACTTGATGTGCATGAATTTTTCTTTTATGACATGCCAATGCATAGGAAGAGAGTTAGACTTCGTTGTTACACTATATATGTTGATTTGTGCTCACTAATAAATTATGGATCATTGTTAATTAAAATTGTCTTTGATATACCTTGCGATTCAGGTGGATCAATTACTTGAGCATTATATGCCTAGCTTAGTGGATTTAAAGAAAGCACTTCCAAGTAGACAACCCGAAATTTTTCGAGAGTCATTTATTTGTAGTGTGTGCTTTTAAAATAATTAAAAACAAAAAATAAAGTGGGGAACCTATTTTTAAAAAAAGTAAAATCGAGAAGCAGGAGCACCGTTGAAGTGGGGGCTAGCCTTGAACTTTGTTCATGCCCATGGAAACTTTGTGAATCTTGGTTACGGAAACTTTTCAAGAAAAATAATTATCCCCTTGTACAAATACATTTTATTATAAAAATAATGTTCCAAGAATTACCTTAAGGGTGTTTGAATTTTTTGTTCTATATTTGATGTGCAAAAACAAAAACTTTTGTTGTAGTGTTTGTTTTTTCATATTTTACTAGATTGTGAAAAGATTCTAAAATTTTACATGGTACTGTTATACATTTTTTACCTCATCCTATTTTTTTAACTTACATAACTGTATGCATCATTTGCATCTTTACATACTGTCCTATTTTTCACATTTTGCTTTTATAGTTGTTGTGTCTGCTTATGTTTGAGTTCTTGTTGAGTCCCATTGACTTGGGAGCCATAGAATTCTGATATCATACAGTAGGTAATGTTAGATTATAATTATACAATAATGTGTTCGCAAGACATGATGGGATTTGGTGTTATATGTACTAACCTTTCTAATAAAAATTTCTTTAAGTTCTGTGTGGATGAAGTGTTCGAAGATCGAAGAGGTATTGATGTGGGAAGAATAAGGAGAAGCAAGAGTTCAAGCTTGGGGATTCCCAAGGCACCCCAAGTAAATATTCAAGGAAACTCAAGCGTCTAAGCTTGGGGATGCCTTGGAAGGCATCACATCTTTCTTCTTCAACAATTATCGGTATGTCTCGTTTTTTGCTTTGTTCACATGATATGCGTAAATTCTTAGAGCGTCGTGTGCCTTTTATTTTACTTTTAGCAATGCACCATCATGGTATGGGAAAGTACATGGTTTATTTATAGAATGGCTTTATTGAATGCTTCATGTGCTTCACCTATATCATTTGAAGTTGGATGCATGTTTATCTACATATAGAAAACCGTTATTTGTAGAATGCTATTTTGATTCACTTATATTTATTAGGGTATGTCCTGGTAATTTGTAGAAAGAATTATACTCTCATGCGTCCCTTATACCTATTTAGAGAGTCAACAGGAATTGGTCGTTCATATTGTTATCCATAAAATCCTACATAAAATTTGTAGATCACTGAATATGATATGTTTTATTCCCTTCAATAGTTTTGCGACATTAAGATGGTAATATGCGAGGGTGCTAGTGAATGATTGTGGTGTAGTAAGAATATTGGAGTTAAGGTTTCTGATTCCCGAAGTATGCACGTATAGTCTCTAGTTATGCGATCAAGTTTGAGAAAAAATTATCCTTGATTTGAATCCTTTGCGATGTTGAATCGGGGATGTGTGATGGTTAACTCCTGCCAACCTCCTCCCTAGGGGCATGCGAGTAGTACTTTTCTTTGAGAGAGCTAATAAAACCTTGCAATAAGTATGTGAGTTCTTTATGATTAATGTGAATCCATGGATGTACGAACTCACACCACCTCATATTTGGTAGCCTCTTTGGTATCGTGCATTTCCCGTTCTCACCTCGAGGATTGATGTAAACTTCACTGATGCATCCAAACCCCGCTACATGATACTGATCGGTTGCACATAATTCCACCTTATATCTTCCTCAAAACAGCCACCATACTTACCTGTCATGGCATTTTCATAGCCATTCCAAGATATATTGCCATTCAACTTCCACCATCACATCATATGACTAGTACATTCATTGTCATTTTGCTTTGCATGATCGTAAGATAGCTAGCACGATATTGGCTTGTCCTTTTTTGATATCCTCGCTATGCTAGATCATTGCACATCCTAGTACATTACGAGAGGCAAAAATATAGAGTCATATTGTTTAGAAGTTTTTCATATCGAGTTGTAAGTAAATAGAAGTGTGATGCTATTCATTATTTAGGTACTGTCTCGGTGAGGAAAGGATGATGGAGACAATGATTTTCCCACAAGTCAGGATGAGACTCTGGACGAAAAATAAAAGAAAAAGAAAGAAAAAAAGGAGAAAAAAAATAAAAAATAAAAAGGAAATAAAGAAAAATAGAAAAAGATAAGAAAATGAGAGAAAAGAGAGAAGGGATAGTGCTACTACCTATTTTCCACACTTGTGCCTCAAAGTGGCACCATGTTTTTCATGTAGAGAGTCTCTTGTTTTTTCAGTTTCATATTCTAGTGGGAATGTTTCATTATAGAACTTGGCTTGTATATTCCGATGATGGGCTTCCTCAAATGCCCTAGGTCTTCATGAGCAAGGAAGTTGGATGCACACTCACTTAGTTTCATTTGAGCTTTCATACACTTATAGCTCTTAGTGTATCCGTTGCATGGCAATCCCTACTCCTCGCATTGATATCTATTCATGGGTAGCTCCATAGTCCGTTGATACGCCTAGTTGATGCGAGACTTTCTTCTCCACTTTTACCCCTTTGAAACCCACCACAATATTCTATTCGGCCTATATATTATGTCCATGGTTCACGTTCATGTATTGAGTAAGTAATAAAATGCTGAACCATGTTAAGAAGTATGATACCATTGCTTGGTTTGACACCGAGGTGCTCATGATTTATACTTTATGCTAGGAAGACCAAGCATGACATGCTATATGATTTGGCAGGGATAGCGTTCTTTAGCATTGTTATTTTGAAAGGATATGATTGTTTCCTGGTAAACCTGAGTAATTATGCTATGACTAGACTTTTTTTCAAGATTATGTTAGGTACATTACACATGAAAAATTATCTTCTTATCATTTGCGTACTCGAGGACGAGCAGGAAGTTTGGGGATGCTGATACGTCTCTGTCGTATCTATAATTTTGATTGTTTCATGCCAACATTCTACAATTTTCATATACTTTTGGCAACATTTTATATTATTTTTGGGACTAACTTACTTATCCAATGCCCAGTGTCAATTCCTGTTTTTCTGTGTTTTCTGTTTTGCAGAATATCCATATCAAACAAATTCCAAACACGATAAAAATTTAAGGAGATTTTTTTGGAACATATGTGAATTTCGGTAAGAAGAACCAACCTAACACGATGCCCAAGGGCCCCACCAAGCATCAGGGCGCGACTAGGGGGTGGTCACATCCTTTTATCTCATGGCTCCCCCTTAAGTTGGTGGGGGCCCTACTTTCCCCACAAGAAAGATAATTTTCCGATAAAAATCCCCTCAAAATTTTAGCCCAATCGGAGATGTTCAGATATTTAACAAATGGTGAAGGGAAAGAAAACAGCAACAAAAATAGAAGACAAATAGAGAGAGATATCTAATCTCGGAGGGGCTCCTGCCCTCCGGGAGCCATTGCAGCCATGTACCAAAGGGGAAACTGTCCTCCCATCTACGGGAGGAGACCAAGGAAGAATAATAAGGAGGGGGATCTCTCCCCCTCTCTCCCGGTGGCGCCGGAACACCGTCTGGGCTACGCTCACGACAGCGATCTACACCAACAACTTCGCTACCGTCATCATCGCCACCACCATCACCTTCCCTTATCAATTTACAGCAGCCCACGCTCCCATATCCCATTGTACCCCTACTTGTACATGGTATTTCCTGCTACATATTATTATCCAACGATTTGTTTCTATCGTATGATGTTTGAGTAGATCCCTTTTATCCTATGGGTTGATTGATGATCTTGATTGGCTTGAGTTGCGTGGTTTATTTTGGTGTTGTCCTAAGGTTCCCTCTATGCCGCACGCACATGAAGGATTCCCGTTGGAGGGAGTTGCAATACGTTCATGACTCACTTATTGTGTGGGAGATGTGGGGGCTAGAGTGACGGAAGCTTACAACCGAGTAAGGGGGTTGTTGCATATGGAAGTAAAATGGACAGGATGTTTAATGCTATCGTTGGGTTTACATTAATGATATTTTGTAGTTGTGGATGCTTGATAGAGTTCCAATCATAAGTGCATATGATCCAAGTATGGAATGTATGTTAGTGTATGCCTCTCCCTCATATAGAACTGCAATAATGGTTACCAGTCTTGTTATCAATTACCTAGGACAATCTCGCAAATCCTTCCACCACTTTTCCACCATCGCTATATTTAGTTTATTGTTCTTGTATTAAAACATCACCTAACTTTTATTTCCATGTTCTTTATTATCTTGCAAAACTACATAGAAAATACTTCTAGTTTTATTCTCGCAAAGTAGTTTCATACTTGTTCTAGGTAAAGTAAGCATTAGCATGCGTAGAGTTGTATCGGTGGTCAATAGAACTTGAGATAATATTAATTCTACCTTTAGCTCTTCATTGGGTATGACACTCTTACTTATCAAGCAAGGATATAAACAATTCCCTACACTTGTGGGTTATCACCAACTTATCCAACATCGTGTTAGATGAATCTCGGTGAGGCCGTGAGAATCCAAAGCCCTCAACTTCAAGTGAATGGGGGGACATTTGCTTCCTCTCCTCATCGGTTGGCCAACCAGGAAAGATAATGGAGGCATCGAGCCACTGCAATCTATAAACTGGCATGACTTTTTCGTCCTATGGAGCGTTGTTCATATAGTAGAACCATGTTTTATTCCAACTGTTAGGATGACTCACCAATTTGGCCTCAAGAAAGGCACTATTTTCCTCCTCTAGATTGAAAAGTGCCAAGTTCCACACTCGGTCCATCTTTGACTTTGGTTTGGTGGTTGATGTAGAAGAATTTCTAGAACAGACTTACAGTTTTTCTATCTAAAGATATACTTCACAAAGGACTTAAAAGTGATAGAGATTGATCATCAAGTTGGGGCGGATGTCCTGCGGCTTGAGATTGAAAAGGTGGATCACGTCTCTGAAGAAATTTGAACCGGGCAGTCGGAAACCTCTATGTAGATGATCTGTGAAAATGACAATGTCACCCTATTGGGGTTGGGGCGAGATACTTCCTCTGGTGCTTGCCAGCTGATTGATGACTAAGCCGGCAAAAGACCTTGGCTCACGAGGTCATCGAAGGTGAGCACTGAAGCTTGGGACCTAACCCAGCCAAAAATCTTGCTAGTTTTTGGATCCATGGTGTCTCAGAAAGATCAACTATAGGATGAAAGTAAAAGTATAATAAGCTGGCATCTGGGTCATAAGATTAACAGTTTGCTAAATATTCAACGGACTGATATTGAGACTGGGCTCCTATTATATGGATTTCCCAATAAACTAGCAAATTGAATGAATCAACATCATTAAATGAGCCGGCACAATGACAAGTCGACACGCAACAAGATGAGACGGCGACTACTAAAAGCACATTTGCTCCCTTGGTGGTTTTGGTAATTAATAATAACATATATGTCATTGAACTAATGTTTCCACCAAGTATGTTTCAGGAAAAAATCAATAATGGGTTGGCAAAAAGATTGTGGAATATCCCAAGATGTAAGGAAAAAGGTTGGCAAAGCATCAAGGAAGAGAACTCTACATTTTACATTTGTGAGAAATCACTTTGAGTCCATAGGAAAGCCAATACAATTAAAAGGGGGTAAGGTTTTGTCGGTGAACAAAATGCTCATACGTGCACAAGTGATAGTTACCAAAAACATCCACAAACTCTCCCACCAAAGTGTGTCCAAAGACAAACACTCAAAATTGGTGCAACCAACATTCTTCACTTGGTGCCACCGATTCGAAACCCTAGACAAACTCAGCCAAACCCTAGCTTTTCGGTGCAGCCAATACTGCATTCGGTGCCACCGAGTTGGGCTGCCAACTTTCTGTTACGCAAGTTCACTTTCGGTCCCTCTGAGATTGTTGGATCGGCATCACTGAGATTGGACATTTTGACCGTTGGTCACCTTACTGGTGCAATTGAGATTCCTATATCGGTCTCACCGAGATTCAAAAGTTGCTAACTTTAAGTCACTTCATTACAACCGAGATTCAGACATCGGTTCCACCGAGTCTGACTTTAATTCTTGGCAGATTTTAGCATTCATAGTATGTCAAGTACACCCTACACATGCATGTCTAAGAGTATAGCAGCGGAAAGTAAAGACAAGCATGTAAGTAAAGAGAGGGTAGGAAGATCAAACGCAATTGGTGACACGATGATTTTTGGAGATGCCTATATATACCACTGCACCACCACCTACTCAAAAAAGAAGCACTCAGAACTGTTCCCCACTCATATCTAGTGATTTTTTGAGAGAGAACCACATACCCTTGTGTTGAGGTCAAGATCTTCCACTCCAACCATATGGATCTTGATTTCTAGCTTCCCCAAGTTGCTTTCCACCAATCCCATCTCTTCTACCAAGCCATATCTGTGAGACAGTGATTGTGTGTTGAGGAGTCTATCATCTTGAAGCACAAGAGCAAGGAGTTCATCGTCACTACCGAGCTTATTACCTTTTGGAGGGTGGTGCCTCCTAGATTGGGTAGGTGTCGCTTGGGAGCCTCCTACTTCGTGTTGTGGAGTGAACCAAGAAGTTTTTAAGGGCAAGGAGATCGCCTACTTCGTGAAGATCTACCCCGAGTAAGGCTAGTCCTCCGTTGACGTAGGTCGTCATGGTAGAGTCAATGTTGCTTCTTCGTGGAACCCTCCATGGACCCTCACGACTGTTACCATCCGTGGGTTGAAGACTCTATGAAAGTGGATCTACGATAGCACCACCTATCGGAACTACGGGAAAAATCATCGTGTCACCAATTGCGTTTGATCTTCCTACCCTCTCTTTACTTGCATGCTTTTCTTTACTTTCTGCTGCTATACTCTTAGACATGCATGTGTAGGGTGTACTTGACATACTATGAATGCTAAAATCTGCCAAGAATTAAAATTGGGAAAAACTAGATTTTTATTTGGTCAAGTAGTCTAATCACCCCCTCTAGCACTACTTTCGATCCTACAAATGGTATGAGAGCTTTGGTCTCCATTGCATTGGTTTCACAACCTAGGAGAGGTATGGCGTCTAGTGAGGGAAATTATCACCGTAGAGGTCCGTACTTTGATGGCGCAAATTTTGCTAGTTTGAAGCACAAAATGAAAATGCATTTGCTTGGACATAACCCCTCCGTTTGGGCTGTTGTTTGTGTTCGCATGCAAGGTGAATTCGTTGTGGAAGGAAAGGAACCCGGTCGTGAAGCGACCGCGGATGAGTTGAAGATGTTGCAACTCAATGCTCAAGCATGTGACATTCTCTTCAACTATCTATGCCCCGAAGAATTCAACAAAATCAGCTGTCTTGAGAATGCCAAAGAGATTTGGGATACTTTGATTGATATGCATGAAGGTACAAAATCTGTGAGAGAATCCAAGTTGGATGTTATTGAAAGTCAACTTGACAAGTTCCAGATGAAGGATGGTGAAGGGGTTGCTGAGATGTACTCTAGGCTAGCTCTCATCACAAATGAGATTGCCATCTTAGGAAGCGAAGAAATTACTAAAAAAATCGTCATCAAGAAAATAGTCCGAGCTTTGGATGATCGATATGACACCATTTGCACATTGATCCAAATGATGCCCAACTACAACGATCTCAATCCAACGGAAGTGATTGGTAGAATTGTTTCTCATGAGATGACACTCAAAGACAAGGAAGAGGTTCACCACAAGTCTAGCGGTGCTTACAAAGCCACAAGTGATGCTCCCACTCAAACGACAACCTTGTCACAAATGAACAGATAAGGCTCATGGTCAAGAAATTCAACAAGTTCTACAAGAATAGAAGCAAAGATCGAAGATCCAACTCAAGATACGAAGAGAAGCATTCGTCAAGTCATGACCGAAACTGCTACAATTGTGGGAAGACCGGATACTACTCCAATGAGTGCATGACTCCCTACAAACAAAGAGAAGAGTCACCAAGAAGACGAAGCTCAAGAGACGAGTCACCTCAAAGAGAGAGAAGGAGTAGATATGATTGTTATGAACGAAGACCCTCAAGGAGAAGAAGGGACTTGGATAAAAAGGACAAGTACACCAAGAGCACTCAAGAAGGAAACATCAAGCTCATGTTGGTGAATGGGTTTCCGACTCCAAATCCGACAACCACTCCGAGAGAAGCTATCACTCCAACTCCGACTATAGTCAAGATGAAGGTGTTGCCGGACTTGCACTAGTGACTACCAACTACTATGATTTATTTGATTCACCAAATGAAGGGAGTGGAAGTTTCTTCATGGCTAAAGGCCCCAAGGTATCACACCCCGAGTATCTTGATTTCAATAGTGATGAAGATGACTTGTTAATTGAAGATGACTTGCTATTTGACAAATCTAGTAATGTTAGTCAAAGTGAAATTGCTAGTACTCACTCTAGTGTAGATAAGTCGTGTGATGATGATAAGTTGGAAATAGAACGACTAACTCAAGAACTAAAAACTCTTACGTTAGCTCACGAGTCAACTCTAGAAGATCATAGAGAGCTTCTAAGGACACATGAGAAGCTACTCTTCGAGAAGCTCAACTTAGAGCAAGAGGATGAGTTCCTTAAAGCTATCAATGACGACCTTTGAAAGAAGACTTCCTCTTAACGAGCCAAGCGACTTCTCTTATCTACATTCATGACACAAGTTAAGTGTAAGCAAGCTAGTAACAAAGGAAAGAAAGGTTCTTCAACTAGTAGCAATAAAAATGATAAATCCAATGATATTGCTTCTAGTAGTTCTATTGGTCCCCCTAACTCTTCTCTTATCCAAGTTATACTTGAGCAAGAAAATGAACTCTTGAAAGGGATTATAGAGAAAGGTATCTATAAGAGTCTTGAAGGGTGCAAACAATTTGAGGAGATTGTACGCAAGCACGGAGGATACCGGAAGAATCGTGGTGTTGGCTACTTCAACGCTAATGGAGTTGAATGGGAAGAAGGTCAGTACCCCAATCCCAAGTTTGTTCCTCAAAAGGAGAAGTATGAAAATACTCTCCCCAAGGGAACAAAATCTCAAGATGACCTTCCACCACAAGAGACCAAGCTCAAGGACAAGAACAAGCTTCAAGAGGACATTGACTCTTATGAAGATGAATCCCAAGCTTTGATGAAGTGGGTCCCCAAGGCTACTACAAGCTCAACTTCTACAAGTTCTACTTAAACACCAAGGATCTCCATCAACTTGATGTGGGTCCCCAAGAATAAGAAGTAGAGAAGTTTTTGATTGGTGACTCTGCCAATGAAATTCACTCATATTCATTATTGGCAAAAACTAGTTGCAATCAACATCAACATTATGCAATAGTTCAAGGAATCACACATTCCCTCAAAGGTAAGAAAGGGACAAGGTAATCAACAAATCAATGGACATCATCACATATGCTTTGCACTCCATGTCCATAGATATCCTTGTGTTTGTCTCTTGTATGTTGGGACTAACCCATCTAGGTGAGAAGAGTAATGAAACAACAAGGATGCTCCCAACTCTTTGTGATATTCATCAACCTTGAGCATCCACCACTACCTCACCAACATGAAGCTTCATCGACAAAACCCAAGGTTAGTTTGTCCCTCCTATGGGGGGATGTTACATCAAGGGGGAGATTTACTCTAAGACTTGAGTTAAAGCATCTCTTAGTATGTGACAAAATTAAATGCTTTATGTAAAAGTGGTAACCCCACTTGTGCTTAAACGATGAGTATGACCTATGATCAAGTATTCTTACTTGGCTCCTAAGTCAATATACTCATATATAGATGACTCCGTCATTTCCAAAGTGCTTGTTAGATGCTATTGTGTTTGTGCATGTTTGCCATGATTTCATTTGACATCTTATTGTGTGAGCATGTTGGTGCTGGGTTTGACCGTAGGTGCATCGAATGCGAATTAAAATTTTCCTATGCGCAGAACATCCAAGAACATGCTATGGAGGTGGATCACAGATCGTTACCACTAGACGCACAGTTTCATGTAGCGGAAGTAGAGGTGGGGCAGCGCTTCCGCGTGGTCCATCTCCTCCTCGTCCGTTCTCCCTCGAACAGCCGGTCCGAGCTCCCTCGAACAGCCGATCCACCGGATCCCGCGTACAGGTTCTCGGAGCGGCGCAAGTGCATCGCCTCTAACGGTATCCGCGCGTGCAGTAGAACACATCATGCTGCGGACTACTAGGTTCGATCACACAGTCGGCGTCGAGTGGAGGTGCCTATTCGCAACACATGCAAACCCTAATGACGACGCCGAAGCGATCAACCGGATGGGTGTGCTGCAACTCCACTATATATAGGCATCCGGCGTGGGCTCAACACTTGGGCCTTGCACAGATCCTAAAGCCCACGTGTTCCTTCCCTTAAGTGCGTGACCCTTTAGGTTCTCGTCCACTTGGTCGTGAGTCAAATCACATCCGACTCGACCAGTCAGTAGTGGCCTCTAGCAAAACGTGTCGGCTCCAAGTGTCTGATGAAGCTGGTTAGGCGAACCTGTACTACACACTTCTGTTCCCTTTGCCACACGATATATGTTGTCATGCACAAGGCGACATGGTCATCCTTGTTGCAGCATGACCTCCTTGTCGTTTCGGTGAATGCGACCAACACTTCGGATTATCTCATAATCCTCATCGCATGGCCATGCTTATCCAGGTCGGATCACCCGAGGGGGCCTAGAGTATATCTCTCCTGGTAGGAGGGGCAAATCCCATCGTGCTCGACCATGTCTCGCAGCATGGGTCTGGACAAGCCAAAAACCTACCTTTGTAACTACTTAGTCATGGAGTAGCGTTTGGTCAGCGCAAAGAAAGTCTGTCACTATCCTGAGTATATGCGCTAGCTCAGGTCTTAGGACATAGAACGTATGTTTTACTAGAGACTCACAGATGACCTATCGCCGCATCTCGTTGTTGGGTCTGTCCAACTCAGAACTTATCCCGACTCGAATCAGACTACATCGAGTCCGACCAGACCTTTCTGAGTCCATATTATCCGTCTAGCATCCAATGCTACATGGTCAGTGAGACCGAACCATCCACCGTGTCATATGCTAGTCTGATTAGTTGTGCGTCCACACAACCCTTTGGACTAGGGACCATTCATGAAAGTTATCATACAATGCATAGTCTCACAAACAAGTTACTTACTTGTTAATACACATCACTGATAATGTCCAAGGACTATCTTTATTCATAAACACATAGGAAATATCATCATACATGATTACCTCTAGGGCATATCTCCAACAGTCTCCCACTTGCACTAGAGTTAATCAAATAGACATCGGATGCCCATAGCTCTAACGTGCCCCTCATGCTTGGGTTGTGGAAGTGGTTTAGTCAACGAATCGACAACATGTGCATCCGTATGAATCTTGCATAAATTTGTATCACCTTTCTCTACGATCTTTCGTATCAGGTGATATTTTCGATCTATGTGCCTGGTCTTGTGGTGTTGTCTCGGCTCCTTGGCCTGTGCGATGGAACCTAAATTATCGCAATAAAGTTCCACCGATTTTGAACAGCCTGGGAACACACCAACATCTTCTAGGAACTTCTCAATCCAAACACCTTCCTTTGCGGCTTCACAAGCCAAAATGTATTCGGCCTCTGTTGTGGAGTCGGCCGTCGTATATTGCTTGGAACTCGTCCAGCTCACCGCTCCTCCTTTCATGACATACACGAATCCAGTTTGCGATCGACAATCGTCCTTGTCAGTTTGGAAACTAGCATCAGCATAACCCTTTACACAGAGCTCCTCCTCAACTCCATAAACTAGGAACATCTCTTTAGTCCTTTTTAGATACTTCAAGATAGTTTTCACCACTGCCCAGTGACTCTCACCTGGGTCGGCCTGGTATCTTCTTGTTAAGCTTATTGCGTAGGCAACATTAGGCCATGTACATAGCATGACATACATGATGGATCCAATAGTCGAGGCATATGGAATCCTACTCATCCGGTTTCGCTCATCAGAAGTCATAGGACTCTAACTCTTGCTTAGCCTTATACCAAGTGAGACGGGCAAGAACCCATTCTTGGTCAAACTCATGTTGAGCCTCTTCAACACTTTGTCTATGTATGTGCTCTGGCTTAAGCCGAGCATCCTACTTGATCCATATCTATAGATCTTGATGCTAAAATGTAAAGTGCCTCTCCAAGGTCTTTCATCGAAAACTTGCCATTCAATGATTCCTTGACTGAGTTCAGCTTCGAAACATCATTTCCGATCAGCAATATGTCATCCACATACAAGATCAAAAATACTACCGAGCTCCCACTAGACTTCTTATATAAACAATAGTCCTCTTCGTTCTTGATGAAACCAATGTCAATTATGAATTCATCAAAACGAATGTTCCAACTCCGAGGTGCTTGCCTCAATCCATAAATGGATCTCTTGAGCTTCCATATTTTACCAACGTTAGTTGGATCGACAAAACCTTCGGGCTGTATCATGTAGACATCCTCTTTTAAATTACCATGAAGGAAAGCTGTTTCGACATCCATCTGCCATATCTCATAATCGAAATATGCAGCTATAGCGAGTATGATCCTCACCGACTTTAGCATCGTTACCGCCGAGTAGTTCTCATCATAGTCAATTCCTTGAACTTGTCCATAATATTTAGCGACAAGCCGAGATTTGTGGATCTGAACATTTCCATCCACATCGGTTTTCTTCTTAAAGACCCATTTACAACCAATGGCAACTATGCTAGGTGGCAGATGAACCAAGTCCCAGACTTGATTGTCATCCATGGACTTTAACTCGGATCTCATGGCCTCTAGCCATGCCTCAGAATCTAGGCTCGCCATCAGATATCCGAGGGAAACCTTGGGATACAACCTCTACAATCAAGAAGGGAACAAAGTGTTTGTTGCTCGGAACGGGGTTTTCCTAGAGAAAGAGTTTCTCAATCGAGAGGCTTGTCCGAGCAACAAACACTTTGTTCCCTTCTCGGTTGTAGAAGTTGTATCCCAAGGTTTCCCTCGGATATACCAGGAATATGCATTTATCCGACTTGGGTGTAAGCTTGTCCGACATGTGTCGCTTGACAAATGCTTCACAACCCCAAATCCTTAGAAAAGACAAACTACGAGTCTTCCCAGTCCATCTCATGTGGTGTCTTGTCAACGGATTTTGATGGTACCCTATTAAGTTTGAAAGCTACAATTTCTAAAGCATATCCCTAGAATGACAAGGGTAAATCTTTGCTCATCATCGACCAAACCATATCCAACAAGGTTCGATTTCTCCGTTCTGACACACCGTTTCTCCATGGCGTACCCGAAGGTGTGAGTTGAGGTACTATACCTCGGATTTACAGATGGTTATCAAACTCTTGGCTCATGTACTCACCTCCACGATCTGATCGTAGAAGTTTATCGTCTTGCCAGGCTAATTTTCAACCTCGTTCTGAAACTCTTTGAACTTTTCAAAAGTTTCCGACTTGTGCCTCATCAAATAGAAATATCCATATCTACTCAAGTCATAGGTAAAAGTCACGAAGTACTGATAGCCACCTCTGGCCGTTGTGCTCATTGAACGACACACACCACTATGTATAAGCTCCAATATCTCGGACGCCCTCTTGCAACTCTTTGCAAAAGGAGACTTAGTCATCTTGCCTAGCAAGCATGATTCACATGTCTCGAACGACCCGAAGTCAGACGAAGTTAGGAGTCCATCATCATGGAGCTTCTTCATGCATTTTAGACTAATGTGTCCAAGCCGGCAATGCCAGAAGTATGTCAGATTTATCTCATTAGGCTTATGCCTCTTGACATTCGCATTATAGACTGGTTCTATTTCTAGATTCAAATTAAATAACCCATCTACAATGGGTGCATACCATGGAACATTCCATTCAAATAAAATGAACAACCATTGTCCTTTATATTGAAGTCATAACCTTGAATCATCAAGCATGAGGAAAAAATAATGTTCCGACTAAGTGCGGGAATGTAATAACAATTATTTAATTCTAAAATAAATCCAGAAGGTAGCTTGAGCTGCATTATGCCGACCTCCAACACAGCAACTCTTGCTTTGTTGCCGACCCTGTGTCAATCTCCCCTTGTGCCACACGCCTAGTTCTTACCAGCCCATGCATCGAGTTGCAAATATGAACAATCGATCCGTTATCAAATACCCAAGAGCGACTAGGTATGTCAGCATGGTAAATGTCTATAACATATGTAACAAGTCTACCTTTTCCTAAAGAAGCATCTCCGGCCTTCTTGCCATCCTCAGCAAGCCACTTTCTATAGTTCCTCTTCTAGTGACCAGCTTTCTTGTAGTGAAAGCAAATGGTCTCTGAGTTCGGTCTAGACTTTGGCTCAGCAGCGGAGACAGCCTTCTCCGTGCCCTTTGCCTTACCCTTTTTCTTGGACCAACTCTTCTTGAACTTAGCCGAGTTCTGCACCATCAACACTTGATGCATGCCTTTCTTAATATCCTGCTCTGCCACCTTTAGCATCCCATGCAATTAAGTGAGCTTCTTATCCATGCCGTGAATATGATAGTTCGAGATGAACGTCCCATAGCTAGCTGGAAGAGAACCCAGGACTGCATGAGTTGCTAGCTCATCCAAGAGCGGGAAACCCAACCGATACAAAGCTTGCACATATCCGATCATTTTGATCACATGTGGGCCCAATGGATCACCTTCCTTCAGCTTAAAATCCATCAAGGATCGCGAGACAATGAAGCTTTCGGTCCTAGCCTGCACCTGAAACATGCTCTTCAGACCCTCGATCATATTGAAAGCCGCAATGTGTTCGAAATGTTGTTGCAAATTGGGCTCCATACAAGGCAGCATGAGGCAGCTGATCTCGTTCGATTCAAGAACGAGTTCTGGTAGGCATTCTAGGTTGTGGAATTAGCATTATCGGTAGGTGCCTCTGGAAGTGGATCCGCTAGAACATGTTCCTTTTTATCGAGCTTGACAACAATTCTTAGATTTCTATACTAGGTGGTAAAGTTTGTTCCATTTAGTTTATCCTTTTCCAGAATTGATTTCAATGCAAAGTTTTGACCATGTGGTGCCATTGATCTACAACAAAAAATATGCAATCACTAAGCAATGTATTAATGTAGAGTAATTCAAGCCTTAAACAGAACAACTCCCACCGAAGTCAGCATCCCTTCGCAAACTCTTAGTGATTCAGGACCCGTCTAGCGCAAGAGACTAGTGAGCTTTAGCATCACTACTAGCCAACTTTCCTATTCGGTAAGAACCTCCTTGCTAATCGTATCTCTATACGACTCCTGTCGGTTGGGTAGGTATCTCATACCCCGACTCCCAACCTTCTCTGCCACAAGGCCCAAAACCGTTTTGTGATAGCCTTGTCAAGTTAACCCGATGCAGTGCATGTCCATGTTCGACATGAACCCTCCATCTCAAGGACACCTAGTAGCACCTCAATTTTATGAGCCCACCACTAGACGTACATGACGTGCGAAGGTGCAACATCCGGAATGGCAATATGCTTGATATTAATGAGGGATCTTTGTACCATACTAACATGCATAGCAATTAGAAGCAATATCAATCACATATAAACATAAATATGTGAAATAGTATGGATCCTTCATGGACATCCTTCTAGGTCGGCTCCAACTCCGATGACCAGGGCGGAACTCCATCTTGTCCGTCTCACCAGGACGCTAAAGCCTCGAACCTGATCTCTGTCCTCCAACTACTACAACTAGTAATGAATTTACGGAGAATCACAACTCGAAATGCAGGTCATTATATAATATAATGACATCACTTTGGCTCCTACCAGCTGACAATCATGACACGCAGGTCATGTTAAATTACACACATGCATCACATACATATGAGCCATACTATTCACATCAAACCTGCAAAACAAACTTATGCATAGAATCGCATTCTACTGGTTTGTTTGATCATGTATGAAGTACAAGGCGCTACGCACACGTCGGTCCCGCTAGCCGGTTAGCGGGCAGGGTTTGAAGGGGCAACGCCCCTTGCGGGTGCGAGTAACGCCCAATGTTTTCGGAAATCACAGATCATATATGTACTCCGATCACACCGAATTTTCTGATCTGACCGATCTCATCGATCATCGCGAACACAATTAGGATTCATGGTCATGGTTAACCCCGATGGCGGATACCGACCGGTAGGGATAGGTTGTGTCACGACCTCATCGATTTCGATTGGCAGAAAACATAGCCTCAATCTATCCCGATGTGCAGCTGATCTCATCAACCGTGCACACAACCAATCTCATGAACAACGATAGATCTCATCCGCCGCCGCCACATATCACATTTTCTACCGATCTAAAACCAAAACCTACAGCAGAGGCTCTAATACCACTGTTGGATTCTACCTTAGGTGCATCGCATGCGAATTAAAATTTTCCTACGCGTAGAACATCCAAGAACATGCTATCGAGGTGGATCACAGATCATTACCACTAGACGCGTAGTGCTGTGCAGCAGAAGTGGAGGTGGGGCAGCGTGTCCGCGTGGTCTGTCTCCTCCTCGTCCGTTCTCCCTTGAGCATCTGGTCTGATCTCCCTCGAACATCCGATCCGCTGAACCTCGCGTACAGGCTCGTCTGAGCGGCGCAAGTGCACCACCTCTAACGGTATCCGCGCGTGCAGGAGGAACATACCGTGCAGTGGACTGCTAGGTTCGATCACTAAGTCGGCAGTGAGTGGAGGTGTCTATTCGCAACACATGCAAATCCTAATGACGGCACCGAAGCGATCAACCGGATGGGTGTGCTGTAACTCCATTATATATAGGCATCTAGCGCGGGCTCAACTCTTGGACCTCGCACGGATCCTAAAGCCCACATGTTGCTTCCCTTAAGCGCGTGACCCTTTAGGTTCGCGTCCACTTGGTCGTGAGTCAGATCACATCGGACTCGACCAGTCAGTAGCGTCCTCTAGCAAAACGTGCTAACTCCAAGTGTCCAATGACGCTGGTTAGGCGAACCTGTACTTTACACTTCTGTTCCCTTTGCCACACGTTATATGTTGTCATGCACAAGGCGACATGGTCATCCTTGTTGATGCACGACCTCTTTCTCGTTACGGTAAATCCGACCAACACTTCGGATTATATCATATTCCTCATTGCATGGCCATGCTTATCCAGGTCGGATCACCCGAGGGGCCCAGAGTATATCTCTACTGGTAGGAGGGGCAAATCCCATCTTGCTCGACCATGTCTCGCAGCATAGGTCTGGACAAGCCTGAAACATACCTTTGTAACTACCCAGTCACGGAGTAGCATTTGGTCGGCCCAAAGCAACTCGATCACCATCCCAAGTACAAGCGCCAGCTCACATCTTACGACATAGAACGTATGTTGTACTAGAGACTCATAGATGACCTATCGATGCATCTCGTAGTTAGGATTTGCATGTCGACTCGGATTGCATGGGTGTGCTGAGATCGACGGCATCTCGACTCGGATCAGACTACGTCGAATCCGACCATACCTTCTGAGTCCATATTATCCGGCCCGCATCCAATGCTACATGGTTAGTGAGACCGAACCATTCACCATGTCATATGCTAGTCTGATTAGTTGTGTGTCCACACAACCCTTTGGACTAGGGACCATTTAGGACAATTATCATAGAATGCATAGTCTCATAAACAAGTCACGTACTTGTTAATACACATCACTGATAATGTCCAAGGACTATCTTTATTCCTAAACACATAGGAAATATCATCATACATGATTGTGTCTAGGGCATATCTCCAATATTTGGTCTGCATTTATTTAATCATTCGAGGATATCCAATTGTTGCTATTTGGATTTTCATATTTATCATTTGCCAATTGGATATAAAAGAATTCCTAGGACCACTCCTTTAGCTATCTATGCTTTCTCACCTCATACTCTATTCATGTTGCATCACAAAATTTGAACAAGTACTTTTCGATCACTCTGTGTGAGGAGCACTCGGAGTTCCGTATCGTCAAGGACTGACCATTAAAACCTCCCAAGTGCATGTCGGTGGAACCAGCATAAAATTCTTGGTCTCACCAAATGCCTAGGGTTGATATGCTTTTCTTACCTCGGTAAGACCAATTCCATATTCTCGGTTACACTGAGTTTCTCTATGAGCTGACAGTTAAGAAACTCGATGACACTGAATATTTAGATTCGGTGTCACCGACAGCGATGGGTATATATTGAGTGTACCCTGACACTTTGAATTTCACTTGTCAAATGTCACGCCTCCACAACCCTAGTTGCCGCCTGAAGACCCCGATCATCGCCTTCCCTTCCTCGAGCGCCTCCTTCGTTGGGAATCGTTGTCGTCGATGTCTTATTCACCAACATCACCGCTGTAGCAGATCCATTGCCACATTAGGGTATGGATTCGGCTCCCTCTCGCGCTCCTCTATTCAAATCTTGTGCATTATGGCATATTTCCCATCTATCCACAGTTTGAAGTCTTTGCATCCAAAAGAGAACTCCATAGGATTGAGAATAATCGATTTTTAGGGTTTTACCATCCGCCCGATGAAACTCGGTGGAACCGAAGCCAGCAAATCGGTGTCACCAATTTGTATGTTCGTATTGCTCAGAACTTTCTCGGTGGAACCGAGTGCACCTTTCGGTCTTGCCGAAAGGGGTGCCAAGTTTTAGCTAAGGAGAAAGTCTGTCTCGGTAGCTCCGATATTTTGCTTCGGCTGTACCGATTTACATTTGACAGAATGTAAAACTTTGAAAATCTTTTGTTCAAACTTTCAAAATTCAGCCTCATTTTGTGATGACTTATCCTATTCTACTCTTCTATACTCTATTCACAGGGTCAGGATGTCAGGGTCAGACAGTCAGAACTTGCCAGAGCAGAACATTGAGATGAGTTCAGGCACGAGTCCTAAGGCCAGTTCATTTTTAGATCCAGGCACTCCTAGTTCCCATGGGTTACCTAAGTCTGCCACTAGGACAAGGAAGAGACTCAACTCAGAGGAAGAAGATTTTGATTTTGTCTCGGAAGAGATTCTTGCTAAGAAGAAAGAGAAGGCTGCTAAGAAGGATGCCAATGAGGCCACCTCATCTAGGAAGGTGGTCAGCAAAATTTATGCTCCTGCAGAAACGTTCAAAGCACATGAGACTGCTAGGGCTACAGTGTCTTTTGAGGTCCCCAAGAAGGCTATGCCAAAGAAGATAGCCAGGAAGAGGATCATCCGTGTGCAGGGCACACCTACCTCAATGTATGAGGATCTAGAGGAGGACGCTGCTGCTGCTGCTGCTGTAGAGGAGGAAGAGGACGAACCTGCTGCTTAGGCCCCTCCTAAGAAGAAGGCCAAGAAACTTCTAGTTGATGCTATGCCCAAGCCAGGCCCCTCCAAGAGCACCAAAGCAACTTGAAAGAAAGCTACTACACAGAAGTCCAAAAGGACAACCAGAGACATACTTGGTGCTGAGAAGAACAAGAAGTCCACTTTCAGGGAAGCAGTTGATGATGATGATGCTATGACTATTCTAATGAAGCTTAGACAGACCTCACCTTCCAGTTCAGGATGCCAGCCACCCAGTTGCTGAGGATATGATGAAGAGGAAGGATTCAGGCTTGAGGGCATGGAGAGCAATTGATCCATATGCCCAGAGGAGAAAGACTAATGTTGACTACATATTTTATACCAAGGAACAACAAGACTTCTATGAGACAGTTTGGCTAGACAAGAGCCCAACAGTCAATGACATGAGATACGTTGACTGGAAGTACATCAAAGATAATGAGGATTACATTCCGTGTGTCCAAGACAACTTCCACTTCATTGGACTTGATAAATTTGTTGGGAAGGAGTTCACTGCTTGGAACGATGAGATGATCATACAATTCTACTCCACTGCACATTTCTATGGAGATGGTAGGATTATCTAGATGATTGAAGGAGCAAGGTATGTATCTACTGTTGATGAGTGGGCTATCATCTTAGGAGTCCCAGAGGTTCAGGATGGAGATTTGGATGTCTACACAGAATCCAAGGCGAGCCACAATGCTATGAAGGATATGTATAATCCTATCCCTGCAGATAAAGAGCAATCTCACGAGTTGGGATCTATCTACTTTGTCCAGCGAGGCCTCCGTACCATGAACACTATCCTGAGGCATACATTGATGCCCAAGTCTGGAGATGAGAAGATGATTCGTGGATACTCCATCAACATGCTCAGACATCTTGATCATCACACCAGGATCCGAGTGATGGACTTGATTCTAGAGACTGCGAAGAGGGTTGCTGCTGATCAGAAGCGCTCATGCTGCTACGCACCCTATATCAAGATGCTCATCAATTCTCAGCTTGAGAAGCACATCTTTGCTCTGGACAGTCCCCATTTGCCACTTCAGCCGAACTTTGAAGACAATGTTGTGGTGATGGACCCAAACCATCCCACATCAGCTGTAGCTTAGTCACATGCAGAGGCAGAAGCAGAGGCAGCTCAAGCCACTAGTGCTCAGGTTCACAGGTCCTGGAACGAGCAGATGGATCTTTAGCTTACTACTGTCCTGGAGATGAAGAAGGACATCAAGACCATCATGGATACTCAGGAGAGCCTTGCAAACATCATTGATGATAGAGTGAAAACTCTAAATAACAAGGTTGATGGGCTGACCAAGACAATCAATGAGCTTAATACGGAGGTTGATGGAACCCCAATCCATCATACCTCTTCAGAGTCTGAGTCTTGTGATGATCAGGAGGATAGTGCGCCTGTTAGGACGACTGCCTAGTTCACAACTAAGGCCAGGACTCCTACAATACCAGCTCCACAGACGAGGCCTTCGTCTTCTGCTCCATCCACAGTATCTTCAGCACCTTCAGCTCTGCCTCCAGTATCTACTCCAGCCCCTCCAGGACTTCAGCAGAAGTCTTCGTTGAAGCAATTCTCTCGACTCTGACATCGACGACCGGAGGAGATCAGTCGCAGAACGATTAGCTATATCTCTTCGAGCTTTTTGGTAACTTGTTGCCAAAGGGGGAGAAGTTGTATATAGATCTTAGGCTTCGAGTGAGAGAGCGTCTGTTTTTATTTGCTGGTTTTATAAAACATTGGTTTCGTTTGGTTTGACGTGAGATACTTTTGTGTTTGTGTGTGATCATACGCTGCTATGTGTGTTGCTACTATTTCCTATCATTTGATGATTATGTGATGATCGCTCACTTTGTTTGATGTGTTTGGCTATGATGTTCACTCTAACTATTCTCGTACACCACCAAGTTGTATGTGACATGGAAGAAGTGCCCCATGTACCTAATCGATTGTGCATTTGCATTCAAACGCAAATTTAAAATAATGCAAAATTTAGGGGGAGCTCTTGCATATCACATACTTCTCAAAGCGACGATTACATTAGTTGATTATATCATATGTCGAAGCTTTGACCTATTTGTTGTCATCAATTACCAAAATGGGGGAGATTGAAAGCACATTTGCTCCCTTGGTGGTCTTGGTAATTAATAACAACGTATATGTCATTGAACTAATGTTTCCACCAAGTATGTTTTAGGAAAAGTTCAATGATGGGTTGGCAAAAAGATTGTGGAATACCCCAAGATGCAAGGAAATAGGTTGGCAAAGCTTCAAGCAAAAGGACTCTACATTTTACATTTGTGAGAAATCACTTTGAGTCAAGAGGAAAGCCAATACTATTAAAAGGGGGTAAGGTTTACTTGGTGAACAAAATGCTCATACGTGCACAAGTGATAGTCACCAAAAACATCCACAAACTCTCCCACCAAAGTTTGTCCAAAGCCAAAAACTCAAAATCGGTGCAACCAACATTCTTCACTCAGTGCCACCGATTCCAAACCCTAGACAGATTCAGCCAAACCCTAGCATTTCGGTGCAGCCAATAATGCATTCGCTGCCACCGAGTTGGGCTGACAACTTCACAGTTTCTGTCCCTTTGAGATTGTTGGATCGACGTCACCGAGATTGGACATTCTGACCATTGGTCACCTTATCTGTGCAACCGAGATTCCTATATCGGTCTCACCGAGATTCAAAAGTTGCTCACTTTAAGTCACTTCGGTACAACCGAGATTCACACATCGGTTCCACCGAGTCTGACTTATTGTGTGTAACGGTTGGATTTTTGGAGATTCCTACATATACCCCTCCACCACCACCTACTCAAAAAAGAAGAACTCAGAACTGTTCCCCACTTATATCTACTGATTTTCCAAGAGAGAACCACCTACCCTTGTGTTGAGGTCAAGATCTTCCACTCCGACCATATGGATCTTGATTTCTAGCCTCCCCAAGTTGCTTTCCACCAATCCCATCTCTTCTACCAAGCCATATCTGTGAGAGAGTGATTGTGTGTTGAGGAGTCTATCAACCTGAAGCACAAGAGCAAGGAGTTCATCGTCATTACCGAGCCTATTACCTTTTGGAGGGTGGTGCCTCCTAGATTGGTTAGGTGTCGCTTGGGAGCCTCCTACTTCATGTTGTGGAGTGAACCAAGAAGTTTTTAAGGGCAAGGAGATCACCTACTTTGTGAAGATCTACCCCGAGTAAGGCTAGTCCTCCATGGACGTAGGCCGTCATGGTATAGTCAAGGTTGCTTCTTCGTGGAACCCTCCGTGGGTAGAGCCCTCTGTGGAATCTCGCGACCATTACCCTCTGTGGGTTGAAGACTCCATGAACATGGATGTACAATAGCACCACCTATCGGAACCATAGGAAAAATCATCGTGTCACCAATTGCGTTTGATCTTCCTACCCTCTCTTTACTTACATGCTTGTCTTTACTTTCCGCTGCTATACTCTTAGACATGCATGTGTAGTGTGTACTTGACATACTATGAATGCTAAAATCTGCCAGGAATTAAAATTGGGAAAAAGTAGATTTTTATTTGGTCAAGTAGTCTAATCACCCCCCCCCCTCTAGAACTACTTTCGATCCTACAACTACATAAGCCAGCTGGTGGCATACGAAGAATTGAAAAGACTTCATAGTATTTGTATGTGGAAACTGTTTCCTCCTAAAACAGAGGAATGGATAGGTCTGATAAATTAATAAAAGAAAAGAAAAAGGCCATATGAACTAGGGGAGACACCCGAGGTAAAGCACTTGAGAAATTCTATGGGTAAACTATTATGGATCTACAGTAATACCGAAGTACGACGGAGGCAAAACTACACATTCCTGACAAGAAGCCATGGAGGCAACTAGATCTACGACAAAATGTGTTATGAACTCTGATGAACTCCGATGAACTACGAAGAATGCTAAAAACCTAATGGAGGGAATGTACTAACAAGATTCAAAATGTGGAAGAAGCTTTAGGTGTCACGCTCCTGAAGAAGGTCGCGAGCGATCAAGACGAGCTCCGTTGACGAAGGTGGCGTGGTTGAGTCTCCTCTTGCGACTTGGACTCTGGCGAGCTCGGGCATCGTTGCAGAGGTGAGAGGAACAAGACAAGGTAAAAAATGAGAAAGGGGGCCAAAGGTCTATTTATAGGGGAGGAGAACCTAAAGAGGCGCGGTGGAAACATGGTCTGTTGTAGTAATTTGTGGCTACAAAGATGCCTCGATTCTCGCTCATGACCAAGATTTTACATCTGTTTAAAAAGATTCACCATGATGACACGTGCATGGCAGGAGCCAGCAAGATGATGTCATGGTGGTCACTAGCCAAAAAGAAGCTAACTCCTGAAAAAGAGGAAATGTCTCGGCAGAGCATTCACCCCAACGAGTTGTCAAAAACAATGCTCGGAGAGAAGAGAAATGTCGGCTCATAAATTAGATCCAAGTCTTAACCTTCATGTTTTAGTTTTCATTAATTTTAAGATGAGGTTAGCATGGATAAATCAAAACTAAACAGCGGGATAATGTTGGGGATATACCCCACGGTATTAGCCGGCCCAGATGAGACCTGAGGATCTAGGGCGGTTCATAATTGGGCTCATTCTATGGGCCACAGTTAACTGATAGGTTCAAGGCACATAAGGTGATACAAAAGAGGAGGATGGCTCATGCTTAGTACTTGGCTTGCTAGCTTATGGAGGAAACCATAAGGAACTTCCCTTGGGTGAGAGATAAGTTAAAGTAGGAAATAGACTAGGTCACAGGTTGTAATACGAACCGAACGCCATTATAACCTTAGGGCCTTGACCTATATATAAAGGGGAAGCCCTGAGGTATAAAGGCTAAGGAAGAAACCTTTTGATGAAATTTTCTCAAATCGCTAATTGGACAATAGCTTGGGTTTAAAAATATATTTTCATTGATTCTTTTTGCTAGTGGTTAATTGGTGAATTGTTTATACAGTAGTGCTTAGTTATTGATTTTTAGTATAATTTTAATTATGTTTTTAGTTAAAACGGTATTGTTTTGCTTATATAGTTGTTTTAGTCATTAAATTGTCGTTCTTAATTATTATTTTTGTTAGTTCTTTTTGTAGATTTTAACATGTTATAATGGTTTTTTAGACCACATAGATAAACTTTATAATTTATTCATTATTATTTATCTACTGTTTTGTGTTTTGATTGCTTAGCTCCTAATTGTAGTAATATAATTAAAGTTATTAGTTTCAAAGTATTTCTTGTTGCCATGTTAACATAGTTAGTTGTTATTCTTCTAAATAGCAATGATTTAGTTTTTGTAGTTGGTTGATTTTAATTTATGGTTATATTAGTTGTTTTCTTGTTGTGATACTTGATTTGTTCATGACTAGATGGTTATGATAGCTTTTAATTAGCTCCTTTTTGCTAGTTCATAATTTAGTAAGTTAATTTCAGTTGTTTTTTAAAATTTTATTTTTCTTTACTGTTGAATAGTTATCTAGATTAATTTAGTGTTGTTATGTGAGTAATGATTGCTAGATCATGACTTGGTTTCTCCCTAGTTTCCTTTTCAGTTTCCTTTGGATCTTTATTTTGTTTTTTTAATTTCATTGCTATTTTGTTTGATGTTTTTTGCTTGTTATTTTGATTGACATAAATGCTTGCTAGATGCCATTATTTATGTGAATGCAAAGTTTGACTATATAGATTTCATCAGAGAGTGACGAATAGCTCTATCAAGTTTTTTGTAGAGCGATTTATCTTCCTCAACTTTTGCTAGGCAAGTTTCACATTGATCGTCTTACAATGCCTATGTTATATTTTCATTAGAATCAATCTTTCCACCTTGCATTCAGTAGGCTATATTGAACTTTGCTCTTTAGTACATATCATGAGGTTGGAACCCACACCCCTGTTGCTAAGCCCCAGGAAACATTATGTTATTTTGTTTCTACAATTTAGCAGACGGGGGTTGGTATGAGTGTTATACAAGAGGTGTGAGAAGGAAGAACGTTAGATCAAGACCTTGAGACTACAAGACTTTAATACGTGTTGATCAAGACCACAATCTTGTGATGCTAAACTCAAGTGAAATTTCAATATACCTCTAGGTGGAATGGATGGACAACACCTCGGAGATTTACCATGTGGGATAGACAAGACACCCCGGAGTTCTACCATGTGGGATTAGCCTAGTGAGATGGGTATTGGCCAGTCATCATGAGGAAATATCCACCCAGGTCCAAAGAGACAGATGGATACTTCATGATTGGAAGCTTACCTATGCAATCATAAGTCTTATGGGCTCTGGCTTGGTTGAACTTAGTTGTGACTCTAGCTAGGACGGTGCTAGCGGATTTAGTGAATGGTAGGATTGGATGGGCATCATAAAGTGGCCAGGGGAACTCTTTGAAATACCATATTTCATTCATCCTGTTCTCAAACACCCGATAGTTCGAGGACTTACAAGGAGGGAACAATTCTTGTGGGTAAAGTGCAAAACACTCTGAAGAGTTAAAACGTAATCGATTAGTCGTGTCCCCGGTTCCAGACAATTTGAACCTCTGGACTTGGGATCTATCTCTGAACTCTCAACACCGAACTGATAACTAATTGTGGGCAACTTCTGATACTTGTGGGCTATGAGACATCGGTTGGCGGAACCATGTCATGTTAGATAGCTTTGTAGTGAAGACTCTTGATATTCTTTGGATGTAGGAAAAATAAAACTAGCTTTCTTACACAAGCTCGAACACAAAAACACAAAGCCATATCGCATATGAAATAGTCTTTATCATCTTCTTCTATTGTGATCTTTCTGGTACATTCAATGTACCGACCTACACGGCTGCAACATATCATGTTGCAGGAATTTCTACGACGAGTAAGAGTTATGGTGTAGTGTTACGATCTACACTCAACTTGTTGTTGGTGTTGATGGGACACCACACCCTAATGATTTGTTTCCTCTACGATATAAGGCATACTCTGGATCTATGGTATTTATGCTACATTTTTTATCGTATTTCATCGAAGTATTGTGTGTGCCGGCATACTGATTCAGAGATGGCATATAAATCAGAGAGACTTGACCATATTAGGTCAGGTCTATACACAAATAAACATTTGTTTTGTGTGACCATACCGCTTATGGAGCAACAAGACGGTCAGCATCTTCTATGCTAAGTATTTTTAACTCACGATGAGTGTTTATTCACTTGTCATTGTACGAGAGAGGCTAGTAAAAAGGATGCCCATTCCTGCAAAATACAAAAATAAATAAACAAAAAAACCTTAGAAAGTTGATTGTTTGGAGTGCACTCATGGATTCGGTCAGCCATGGAATGTGTTTGAATGGTGGAGGGGGAGCAAAAATTTCAATCCCGTTTGGAACCGCCATTAATGTGTTTAGCATGGAAATACTGAAATCCCTTGGCGTGACATTGACATAAAAGGCACACCACCCAACATATATTCATCTTTGTTTTAAGCAATGAGCTCTCGCACCTCTGTAAATACCTGCTTCCCTCTGCGAAGGGACATTCTATTTACTTTTACGCTATTTACTATCATGTTATTTGCTTTTCACGTTGAGTCAACTTCTTATTCCAACCTCAATCTCTAGTTGGCAGGCATCATGTGGTGGGGAAAGAGATCCAAACGCATATATCTGGTCAAATATATTTCATCATGAGTTATTATTGTTGACAATTATCTTTATGATAAGTAAATTGGGAGGTAAAAAATTAAGCCACTATCTGTCGGTGCACTAGGGCATGGGTACCCAGTGCCCTAGACTTAAGCAAGGGCAGTAGTAGCAGAACCCACTAACACAAGTGCTAACCAAGCAAACATTCAAGACCACACTCTGGCAAGAAAAACCTACAACAGGCCAAGCAACACCGGCAAGATCAACGCAACAGCTCAAGACAAACCTGAAGCACGCCAAGGATGACCACGGTGCCTACCGGGGGCCCGAGGCGCTCACACCCTTAAGAAGACCCGGAAAGCCATCCCCCGGCAAGCACAAGCCGATCGGTCATCGCTCCATCGCATCACAATGCCAGGTCACTTGTCGATGCTGGTGTTGAGCTCCTATGTAACAGCCTAGGACCGACGCTCCAGAAGATTCCCCTTTATTCCATTGTTGTCTTGTGATTCATTCGGTCATAGCATTCATCATCGCATCATTTGCATCATATTCATAGCATCGTGTCTCGTTTTGGAAAACTTGCATCCGTTCTTAGTTGTCGGATCTCTCTGTTCATGTCATCGACCGTTTCGAGGCCAACCACACTCACACGCACTCGTGGCGTCGATAAAATATTATTTTTAACAGCGTGCAAAAAATATTCTCGGATTGGGTTGAAACTTGGCATGTGTTCTTGAAAGTGCATTATATTGACTAGAGGGGGGTGAATAGGCGATTTTTACAAATTCATCACTTGAGGAATTTCAACTTTGAGGAATTTGGATCGTGATGAATAACTAGCTGCGGAATAAGTACTCAAGTGCATGAGGAACATAGCAACAACATAGTCATCATGATGAAATGAAACATGCACAGATTACAAGTAGCGTGATACAAGATAAGCAGGTGAGGAGCAAGGTAACTTGAAGAATTTGAGGTCAGGAAATTGTGAAAGTCTTCAGTCAAATTCTTCAAACAGTAAAGTTCAATTTCATCAATAGTTATACGAGGAAATGGAAGGGTTGAGGAAATAGAACCAGGTAGCTTGATGAAGACAATGATTTGATGACCCAGTTCCAACTGATGTGACAGTCGTACGTCCGGTTTGGAGCGGCCTGGTATTTAAACCAGAGGACACACAGTCCTTACCATTTTCTCCTTGAGCTAAGGTTACACAGTCCTCGCCCAACACTCGTGGTAAGTCTTCAGGGTAGACTTCCAAAACCCTCACAAACTGGTCACCCAGCGATCCACAATTTACTGCTGGATGCTCTAGACCAAGGTCACTTCGTGATCTCCAATTGACTGCAGGAGCACTAGACCATGACGCCTAACCGTCTGGAGGATGCACAGTCCTCAAAGGTAACAAGTGTCGGTTCCACACAGGATTTTCTTCAGTGATGCTCAATCACTTTGGGTTTCATGGTTTGGTTGTGGGTTTTTCCTCACTGATGATTTTCACTCAAAGTCCTTGGAGGATGGGTTGCTCTCAAATGACAAGTGTCAGTTCTGTCTCGAAGCAGCCAACCAACTAGTGGTTGTGGGGGGTGGCTATTTATAGTCAGGGTGCAACCTGACATGATATGACATAAATGCCCCCAATGATATGACCGTTATGTGGATATTTGTGATTAGGGAAAGCTAGCGTTAAGCACAGCAATGGTCGGATTTTCGAACTATGAAAGTCCTCAGACATATCATGTTCCTCACTTGTAGGCAATTCGCACTGGTGAAATCCTAACTCCTCAGTCAGATCAATTTCCTCAGAGACCAGAAGAACTTCGTCTCTGTCACTGAAGAACTTGACGGAACCATAAGAGATTTCCAAAGGCTTCACTCGAAGGAATATATAGGTTGAGGATTTTGGAGTTGAGCTTCAGTTGGAAATTTTCCTTAGTATTACCTCGGCACCCTTTAACAGTACGGTGTTTCCTATGACTCAAATAAACGAAATGAAACTACGAAAACAAAAGTCTTCACGCTTCATATTCCTCGTTCATATCTTCAAGGTCACACAAACTTCTTCATTTTCAAAGTCTTCACAAAGTCTTCACCAAAGTCTTCAAAAAGTCCTCAGCAAAGTCTTCACTTGAAGACATACATTTTTAGGGGTCGATAATCTCTGGATATATCAAACTCCTCATCGACTTATAGAGCATGTGTACACTCACAAACACATTAGTACCTTAACCTATAAGTCTTCAATACACCAAAATAACTAAGGGGCACTAGATGCACTAACAATCTCCCCCTTTTTGGTGATTCATGACAAATAGGTTAAGTTTTCAATAGGGATAAACATATGAAGTGAAAGTGCAGATTTTGAGGAATTTGATTGCAAGATATAGAAGAACTCCCCCTGAAGATGTGCATATCTGAGGAATTTGCTTTGGGCTGCAACTGCACATGGCAGGTTAAAACATGGAGAACTCCCCCTATATCTTGTAATTCATACACGCATTTGAACATATGATATGAAGAATTTGAAATGCGTGAAGAAAATGGTGTCCGACGAAATTCAGGATGTATGCATTAAGGTACTTGAGGAAATAAACATGCGAGGAAATAGTTCAAAAGTGTCAGACCACCATCGGACTTAAGTTTACAACTCAATCAACAAAAGCTTCAGAAGAGCGAGAGTTGTAACTTAAACAAAAATAGCCCATATATATATAGAACCGCTTGAAGACTAACTCAATTTTTCTCCCCCTTTGTCATCGAAGACCAAAAGGGACGAAAAAGTGAGGACGAATGCCCCTTTGAAGAATTTCATCGTGTTGGTGAGGAAGGAGCGACGGCGTTGTCGGGGTCATTTGTCGATGTAGGGCCTACCGCAGTGTCGTCAATGTCTTCATCGTCATCGCGCTCCCGAGATGAAGAAAATGAACTTGTGACCATCAGAGGAACTTGAACTTTCTTGAATTTTTCTGAGGTCGACAAGCCCAGTCAGGATGTTCCTCAAGATCCAGCTCATCCAGTTCTTCAGAAGACATGAGGTGAGATAGTACGACCCAAGAGCGGTTGAGGATTTCATGCGCATAGTAGTGATTCCTCTTCCCGGTGTTCTGTGTCACAGTCTTGTTTTGCACAATGTATCCAATTTGAAACTTCACCCACTTGTGATTGCGATCGACCTTCTGATGAAGACTTATGAGAAGCTCGCGATCAGTCATCACACGAGGGGCAGACTCTTGAGGTTTGTGAGCTGAGGCCTTTTGCATCGGAGTCTTGGGTGGCAGTGTCACAATTGGTGGACAAGGAAGCAGCTTTGTGAAACTGTCCATCCAATGGACGAGTGCCTTCATTAATGACGGCCTTGACTTTTCCTTCAACTGAGGCAATTGTGCTCTTGATGACTTCAATTGGAGGCAGGAAGCCAAAGTGGTTCTGGAAATCAGCCTTGAAGGGAACTGAGGACTTTGCCCTGATGAATTTCATTATCCAAGGCGCATAGGGCTTTTGTTCAAATGGAGCTAAAGCAGCACTGGCCAAAGTCCTCATGAAGAAGTCGTGCAAGTCAATGGGAATCCCATGAATGATGTTGAAGAGCATATTCTTCATGACTCCTTCCACTTCTTCTTCTTCGGAATTGTGGCCCTTCAGAGGACATAGCATATTTGTGAGTATATGGTAGACAGTCCTGGGCACATATAGCAGATCCTTCACAAGGAAGGTTTTTCGTTAAGGCTTTCCAGGAGGCAATGTCTTCATCAACACTTGCATCAGCTGATTTTGAAGTACAGGCTCATCAAACAGTTTGCGAGCTTCATCTGAGGGAGTTGGAACTGGTACACACTGAAGCAATTCACAAGCTTGAGCAGTGAAGTGTGTTGATCCTGTCATCCAGTCCAATATCCAGGAGTTGACGTCTGAAGCATTTCCGCTGATATGCAATGTGGCATAGAACTGAAGAATGAGTTCTTCATTCCAGTCGTAGATGTCGACGCAGAATGGGAGAATGCCTGCATCATGAAGAACCTGGAGCACCAGTGTGAATGATGGAAGGGTTTTCATGTCAGCATGAGGAATTTGCTGGTGCTCGAAGACTTTCTTCTTCTCAAACAAAACTGATGCATAGTAGTTGAGCTGCGTTGCCGTCCAGAATCTGTTGCGACCGGCCCTTGCAAAGTCATAGGGATTTGGACCAATGAAGAACATTCGTTCATTGAAGAAATTGCTCTTGAGGAATTTGGGGTGTACTGAGCCTTTGAATGGCATTCTTGGCTTTGCTTGAAGATTTGGCTTGAAGCACCCCTTAATCTCCTTTGGCATGGGAGGAACACCTTCAGACAGAACGATTTGGAGAGCTGGTTCCTCAGTTGCGGCGGGAGCATCAAGATCATCAGCCATTGCGGCTGGAATTTCTTTAGTGACTTGGGTGTTCAGATTGGCAGATTCTTCATGTATTTCTTCAGTCGGAGCAGGCGATTGAGAAATCTGTGTCAGAGGAGTAGTCACTGGTGAATTTGGGTGTGCCGATTCCCAATATTTATCATTGATGACAGGCATTGTATTGCCAATGTATACGTCCTCATCAATTTCTTCAACTCCAGCCTCTTCAGCAGTGAACTGATGCTAGGCGATGATACCTTTGGAGTTGAAGCAATGTCTTCAACTTCAATTTCTTCATCAATCTATTGTGTCGTAGCAACAACCTGATCTTCATCTTCATCTGGGATGACATATTCCACCCCAAATGGTACAATTTCATAGGCAGGTGCTGAGGAAATAGGTGTAGCATCAATAGGTCCAGTTGAAGAACTTGGCATAGCCTTCAACTTCTTCATGGCTGGGGTTTCTGAATCTGATGCTTTTCTCTTGAGAGTCTTTTCCTCAACAGTGTCAGTTTCTTCAAGAACGACTGATGCAGCCGCCCCGGTGTGTTCAGTTTCTTCAGGCACAGCAAAAGCTTCAGCTGGCCTTTCAATTTCTTCAGGCACAACAGTGATGGTTGTCCTGGCATGGTCATCAGTGGTCTGAGTTTCCTCAGTAGCACTGGTTGTTGCTTCTGGTGGAGAAGCATTGTCATCAGCACTCACATCGGGCTGAGCAGTTTCATCAGCAGCCTGAGGATTTTCATCAGACTGAGGATTTTGTGGTTGCGATCGAGCTGCAACCCTAGTGTTGTGATCCTTCACAGTGGCTTGAGCATCCCTAACGAATCTCACCTTGGTGCCCTTCCATTCAACATCATATCTCTCTTGATCCTCAAAGAGTGTGTGAATTTCAGACTAAACAGTGATGAGTTGATTTGGGGTCAAATTCATCACATTGTCTCTCGAAAACTTTTCCTTCTGAACCCTGTTCCTCTTAGCTCTCAGAGCTTGCTCTCTCTTCCATTTTTCTTTAGAGATGAAGTGGGTGAGAACATGATCCACTCCAAGAGGCATATTTAGTGAAGAAAGTGGGGTGCTTGGGTCTTCATGCCATATATCGATGAAGTTGAGGATCATCTTGGGATCTAGCATGAGAGGAACAAAGCCGCCCTTTGCTATAGTAGCCTTTTGCTGACTGTGCTTGATGATTTCTTCCAATTCCTCATCATCAGCTTCATCATCATCCTCAGAACCTAAGGGTATGGTCACCACAGCCTTGCTTGAGTGAGGACTTGGTCTGTGACCTTGTCCAGCAGTTTTCTTCAGCTTCAACGCAGAAGGGCTAGTTGAAGATGTCACAGAAGACAGAGCAGCAACCGTTCCAGCAGCTGAAGACTTTGTAGGCCAAGGCCTTTGACCTTGAGGGATCTGATGTGAAGGTTTTGAGGTTGAAGAATTTGTCTTCAATGCAAATTTCTTCCTCATGATTTTCTTCGGAGCACTTGTAGAGGCTCCGGAGTGGCAGAAGCAGCATAATCTTCATTGAATTTCTTCAGTGCCTCTTTGGCTTTCTTCGCCAGCTTGGCTTGCTGCTTCTCCCACATGTGAGGAAAGTCCTCACCAGTCTTGATGCTAGTGGGATCAACAATTTGATTTGGAGCAGCAAGGAGGTTTTACTGCAAATTTCATCATGTATTTTGGAGTTACATAACGATACTCCTTCCATTCCCTTGCCCATCTCCTCTCAATTTTCTACAGACGAATTTTTCTCTGCTTGGTCATTTCTTTGCCACGAGTCTCTTCATCGGGTGTGCAGTATTCCTCATACACGTCATCTAGGATCTCAAAGGCAGTGTGCACATCTAGCTTCTTTCCACCTTTCTGAGGTTTCTTTCCGTCAGCCATTTTCTTCAGTTGAGGAATATGAATTCTTGAGGACTCTAAAGAAGTACACGGTTTTTCCTCACGGAGCGTTGCAAATGAGTTAAGTTGATGATAACCTAGTGATTCATCAGCGGCCATGTTGTACCTGTGAACAGAGTATAGGTGCGAGGAATTTGAAGAGGTCATATGCGTTCTCAGAAATTTTTAAATAAAACAGGTGAGAGGAATTTGACCATGGGTGTCTTGATGAATTTTACTAAGTGTTCTTTGTCTCAGGTTCCAGAGTTGTGCAAATTTTGAGGATTCACACAATTGAGGAATCTTGAAGAAAATCATTACTTAGGGAAGAAACATCAAGTATGTGAAGATGTAAGGTGCTTTTAGAATAAGGTTCATCAAAAATAAACACCTTTTGAGGAATATGAAGAGCATTTGAGGATCAAACAAGGGCAGTAAAAATAAATTTTATTTACCCTGATGAAGAACACGATGAACAAGAGATGAGATTGGGAAGTTCGTCCATTCAGATCTCCCACGCCCTAGCTTGGCAGAGGGAGACAGCTACAGCGGCGGCGGGACGAGGACTTCCGCGGCCGATGCGAGTACGGCAACGACGAGGTTGAGGTAGTGAAGCTCTTCCTCACCGACAACGATGACTTTAGCGGTGGTGCTAGGTTGGAACTCGGGAGAGGGATGAGATGAGGAGTAACCAAGCACAGTTGAAGGGGAGGGGGTATTTATAGAGGGAGTGAAAACCAATATGCCCGAAGATTTTGGACAAGATTGCCCCTGACCCTTTCTCTCCACACGACAGGTGTCACCCACGTTCTGAGTAGTGGAGATTATGGGGGATCGTGGGTTATCCAGTTGTGGGAATCGGAACCGTTTGAGCGGGAACCGCTGAAAATTTTCAGAGTGAAAATTTCAAAGTTTCCGTTCGCAAATTCTTTAGCTGTCAAGAACACAGTGAAGACTTTGAACGAGTTTCAAAGTAGAACGCATATGAAGAATTTTTGAACAGACTAGGTTGAGTTTGTCATAGAGGGGAAAAGGTCCGATCACATTCACTTAGATGAAAATCAACTTGAAGAATTAGCAATAAGCGAATGCTGTTGAGGACATTGAAAACTCATATATATATATAGTCAATGAAGAACATGAGTTTCAAAGTTTGAAGAATTTGAAAAGTTGAGGAATTTGAAAACTTGAGGAATTTGCAAATTTGAGGAATTTGATAACTTGAAGAATTTGCAAAAATAACAAAAAACCCAATTTTGAAGAATTCCAACTTTGGTTAGTGGCGTGACCCATCGTATAAGAATGATGATTTCAAACACCGCGTACAATTGTTGTAAGGTTCTAAGAATCGAATTCTTCATTAATTTCTTCACACTTAGAGGGTTATTCTTCATTGATTGAAGAAAAACGTTACTTTGTGTGTTGCACATCAAATTCATCAATTTTGCATAAGTGTTAGGATGTGTGTCCTTCTTCGAAGAACATTCGAAGATTCTAAGATATTTAGCTCACACCGCAACTTGCAAAATCTCTTTTCATCCAAGGGCTTGGTGAAGATATCGTCCAGTTGTTCTTCAGTGGGGATGTGGTCGATGGAGATGTCGCCCTTGAGTACATGATCTCGAAGAAAGTGATGATGAATCTAGATGTGCTTGGTCTTGGAGTGCTGAACTGGGTTGTATGCAATCTTGATGGCACTCTCGTTGTCGCAGTACAGAGGCACATTCTTCAACTTGATGTTGTAGTCCTTGAGGGTTTGCTTCATCCATAGTAACTGCGCACAACATGAGCCAGCAGTGATGTACTCAGCTTCAACAGTAGAGAGTGACACGCAGTTCTGCTTCTTTGAGGACCAACAGACTAAGGATCATCCGAGGAAATGACACGTGCCTAAGGTTGACTTGCGATCCACACGATCTCAAGCATAGTCAGCATCAGAGTATCCGACGAGGTGAAGATTTGAGCCCTTGGGATACCATAATCCAAGTGTTGGTGTGTGAGCTAAGTATCGAAGAATATGTTTCACAGCCTTATGGTGTGATTCCTTCGGTGTTGCTTGGAATCGGGGACACATGCAAACACTCAGTATTATATCAGGCCTAGATGCACATAGATACAAGAATGAACCAATCATGGAGCGGTATACCTTCTGATCGAAATCTTTACCATTTTCATCAGTGCAGAGGTGGCCTTTTGAAGGCATTGGAGTTTTGACGCCTTTGCAATCTTGCATGTCGAATTTCCTCACAACATCCTTGAGATACTTCTCATGGGAGATGAAGATGCCATTTTCTTGTTGACGAATTTGAAGACCTAAGAAGAATTTCAACTCTCCCATCATAGACATTTGATATTCTTCACTCATCATATAGGCAAATTCATCACTGTAACGTTTGCTAGTACAGCCAAGGATAATATCATCTACCTATATTTGGCATATGAACAGTTCATTGTCATAGGATTTTGTGAAAAGAATGGGGTCGAGTGAACCGGGTTTGAAGCCTTTCTTCTTTAGGAATTCCTTCAAAGTGTCGTACCACGCCCGAGGGGCCTGCTTGAGGCCATAGAGGGCCTTGTTGAGTCTGAAGACTTTGTCAGGATGCTTAGGGTCTTCCAAACCTGGGGGTTGAGCAACATATACTTCTTCCTCAAGCTTACCATTGAGGAATGCACTTTTCACATCCATTTGATATAAGATGATATTATGATGGTTAGCATAAGCAAGCAATATGCAAATAGCTTCAAGTCTAGCAATAGGTGCAAACGTTTCATCAAAGTCAATTCCTTCAACCTGTGTGTAGCCTTGAGCTACAAGACGAGCCTTATTCCTCACCACAAGGCCATTTTCATCTTGCTTGTTGCGGTAGATCCACTTGGTACCTATGATGTTTTGTTTGCGAGGATCTGGCCGCTTGACAAGTTCCCACACGTTGTTGAGCTTGAACTGATGCAATTCCTCTTGCATAGCTTGAATCCACTCAGGCTCTTGAATGCTTCATCAACTTTCGTGGGCTCTATCATAGAGACAAAGGCAAAGTGCCCACAAAATTTAGTTAAATGTGAAGCTTTTGAGTGAGTGAGGGACCTGGTGCATTGATGTCATCGATGATTTTGTCAATCTGTACTTCATTTGCAACTCTAGGATGAGCAGGTTGACGTGGCTGAGGACTTCCTTCAGCATCATTTTCTTTGGGTGTATCAACATGAAAGTCTTCATTCGTTGGAATGACTTCCTCAGTGGGCATGATATCTTCAGTTGCCTTCAGCTTGATGGATTCCTCAAGAGACTGTTCATCTAACACAGAAGGCAGGTGCTCTCCTTGCGAGCCATTAGTTTCATAGAACCACACATCTACAGTTTCAACAACCTTGTGATGGTAGGTGTTGAAGACTTTGTAGGTGTGCGAGTCCTTTCTGTAACCAAGCATAAAACCTTCATGTGCTTTGGGTGCAAACTTATAACTGTGGTGAGGATCTCTGATCCAGTATTTTGCATCGAAGACTTTGAGATAACTTACATTGGGTTTCTTGCCAGTCATAAGTTCATATGAAGTCTTCTTGAAGAATTTTTGAAGATATACCCTGTTGATGATGTGGCAAGCAGTATCAATCGCCTCAGGCCAGAAGCGACGAGGAGTCTTGTATTCATCAAGCATGGTGCGAGCCATCTCAACTAGAGTCATGTTCTTGCGCTCCACGATGCCATTCTGTTGAGGAGTATAAGGGACAGATAACTCATGAGTAATACCAAGTTCATCAAGATATTCATCAATATTAGTGTTCTTGAATTCAGTCCCATTATCACTCCTAATATGCTTGATCTTGACGCCGAAGTTGGTGCAGGCCCTTGAAGCAAATCGTCTGAAGACATCCTGCACTTCATTTTCTTACAGAATAATATGCACCCAAGTGTAACGAGAGTAATCATCAACAATGACAAAGCCATACAAACTTGAAGCATTTGTTAGTATGGAGTAATGAGTGGGGCCAAAGAGATCCATGTGAAGCAATTCATAGGGTCGAGTCATGTTCATGATTGTCTTCGAGGGATGCTTTGATCTGGTCATCTTCCCAGATTCACATGCACCGTGGAGGTGGTCCTTGAGGAATTTGACACCCTCAATGCCAATGACATGCTTTTTCTTCATGAGCATGTGCAATTTCCTCATGCTCGCATGTCCAAGTCATCGATGCCACAACCAGCCTTCTGAAGACTTTGCAAGTAAGCATGTGGCAGGTTGAGGACCTATAGAGAAATCAAAAATATACAAGTCTCCTCTCCTAAAGCCTTCGAAGACTTTGGAATTGTCAAATTCCATGATGGCAACACAACGATATTTTCCAAATACGACGATCATATCAAGATCACAAAGCATTGAGACAGACATAAGGTTGAACCCAAGGGATTCAACAAGCATCACCTTATCCATGGTTCGATCCTTTGAGATAGCAACCTTACCAAGTCCCAATACCTTGCTTTTTCCTTTGTCTGCATAGGTGATATGCTTCAGAGGAGATGGAGTGAGTGGCAAATTCATTAGTAGATTCTTGTCACCAGTCATGTGGTTTTTTGCATCCACTATCGAGGACCCACTCAGTAGCTTTTGGAGTATCATCCTGCAGATGAATTAGTATAACTTACGAACTCATATGCTTCAAAGTGAAGAATATGACATCAATTTCATCCGACAGAATTTCATCACACAAGATAGTAAGCAAGTAGTGTGAGGATGAGAGAAATGAGGAATTCATTTCTGCATAGTTAGCTTGCGTCCTTTCAAGCATTTCTTCAGGTCTCCAGAAAATTCATCAGATGTTCATTTGGCGACCTGACCCTGCATAAGATGTTAGTCCAATTTCTTCACCACCCACATCTCGAGGGGTGGCAAAGAGTTCATCATTCTACGAGCACCATATGAGAAGGGAGGCATATAAGCATGTGCGCTATGTTTCACAGGGCGAGGGTTAGAGTACTCAAATGAATAAGCAGAGAAATTCTTCGAGGACTTATGAACATAATGGTCTAAAGAACAATGCACATATTCATAACTCTTAGGTTTTCCCTGCAAAACAGAGGCATTAGTACGAGAATGATAATTTTGACCATTTGAGGAATTTGGTCCAAGTGAGGACTTTGGTCTATTCTTCATGAGTGGTGTCGTGAGGTCATTCACTTGAAGATTTTGAAGCTAGCTCTTGGGAACCCAGATTTTCTTCATAGGAGAACCGTTCCTGCAGTTAGTTCCAATAAATCTAGCAAATACTTCACCTTCCTGATTTTTGAAGAATTTGTAGTTGGAGTCAAGTGACTCATCAGAGGAATATGAAGTTTCACACGTAAAGCTAGATAAAGTGGATGGATCTATAGGAGGTCCTTTTGCAGCAACCCATGAGGTTTGGGGGTACTGCTTAGGTGTCCAGTAGGATCCATCAGCGTTGAGTTTCCTCACATAGGCAATACCCTCTTTCCTAGGGTTCCTGTTCAGAATCTGCTTTTTGAGGACATCGCAAAGGGTTTGATGCCCTTTGAGACTTTTGTACATGCCTGTCACATACAATTCCTTCAACCCTGCATTGTCATCAGTGATACTTGTGGTATCCTCAGATGAGGAATTTGAGACCATGGGAGTAGTTGAAGAATTTGCAGCAATAGAAGTATTTGAACATTCAGGTGAAGAATTAGCAATTTCACGTTCGATGCATTTCAAACAAGGTGGAACAAATTCTTCTTGAGCGGTACTGATCTGTTGAGCCAGTAAGGAATTGTTTTCCCTTTGGAGATCCTCATGTGACACCCTTAGTTTCTCAAGATCTTGCTTTCTTTGAAGAAATTCATAAGAAAGCTTCTCATGATCGGCTAAGAGGTCGTTATGATGACTCTGAAGGTTATCATACTTTGTCGGAAGACTTTTGAGATCGTCAGACAGAGTTTGAGTCCGATCCACTTCATAGTTCAACAGATCATCGCTTTTGTCTAGCATTTTCTGAAGCTTTTCAAGTGCATTTTGTTGCCTTAGTGGCAATTTTAACAAGTTTAGCATAGCTAGGTTTCACATATTCATGAGATTCACCTTCACTTGAATCAGATGAGGAATGATGTTTGTGTACCTTTGAGCCTTTTGCCATGAAGCAATAGGTGGGAGCATAATCATCATTGCTGACGTCAGAGTCGTTGGAGTAGTCATATTCTTCATCGTTGAAGCTGGACTTGCTAACGAAAGCAGTAGCGAGAGCAAGGCTAGTGACACCAGATTCTGATTCCTCCTTAGATTCTTCCTCTTCTTTATATTCTTCGGATTCTTCCTCAGAATCCATTTCCTTGTCGATGAATGATTGTGCCTTTCTGGAACCATTCTTCTTGTGCTTTGAGGACTTCGAAGATGAGGACTTTGAAGATGAGGACTTTGTAGATTTCTTCTTTTTCTTCGAGTCATCAGAACTATCATCCTTGTATTTCTTGTTCTTCTTTCAGTCTTTTTCCTAGAGAGGACAGTTAGAGATAAAGTGACCAGGCTTCTTGCAACGATGACATGTTCTTTTCTTGTAGTCTTCTGAGGAATCTAATTTCCTCAGGACACTTTTTGATGACTTTCCAAATCCACCTCTCCTTGAGAACTTCTGGAATTTCCTCACAAGCATTGCTAGTTCCTGACTTAGTTCTTCAGGATCACCAAGGCTACTGTTAGAATCTTCTTCTTCAGATGAGGAAATTGCTTTTGCCTTCAGAGCACGAGATCTTCCATAGCTTGACTCGTAGAGGTCTCTCTTCTCAGCTTGTTGAAATTCACGAGTATTGAGTCTCTCAAGAATGTCAACAGGATCAAGTGCTTTGTAGTCTCCACATTCTTGAATCATCAACGCCAGAGTACCGAATGAGGAGTCAAGAGATCTTAGCAGTTTCTTCACTACTTCATGGTCAGTGATATCGGTGGCACCCAGTGCTTGAAGCTCATTGGAGATATCAGTGAGACGATCAAAAGTTTGCTAATACATTTTCATTGTCAAGTCTCTTGAAGTGGTTGAACAGATTGCAAAGAACATCAACACTGAGAGTCACGTTGAGTGGATACACCTTCATTGACTTTGGATAGCATATCCCTAGATAAGCTTAGCAGTCTCCAAAGCACTCACTCTGCCATACTGACCTTTGCTCAGATAGCCACAGATGATATTCTTCGCTTGAGAATCGAGTTTCTTGAACCTCTTCACATCAGCAGTAGTAAGAGTGGGAGTGACAGAGGGCACACCATTTTCCACAATGTACCAGAGATCGTTGTCAATAGCTTGAAGGTGCATACGCATCTTGTTCTTCCAGTAGGGGTAGTCCGTCCCATCGAAGGTAGGACATCCCATGGAAACCTTGATCATACCTGTAGTCGACATAACTAGAACTCTAGGTGGTTAAACCAAAATCACACAGAGCGAGGGAGTACCTACTCTGATACCAATTGAAAGTGTGTTATATCGACCAGAGGGGGGTGAATAGGCGATTTTTACAAACTCATCACTTGAGGAATTTCAACTTTGAGGAATTTGAAATGTGATGAATAACTAGCAGCGGAATAAGTACTCAAGTGCATGACGAATATAGCGATAGCATAGTCTTCATGATGAAATGAAACATGCACATATTACAAGTAGCGTCATACATGATAAGCAGGTGAGGAACAAGGTATCTTGAAGAATTTGAGGTGAGGAAATTGTGGAAGTCTTCAGTCAAATTCTTCAAACAGTAAAGTTCAATTTCATCAACAGTTATACGAGGAAATTGAAGGGTTGAGGGAATAGAACCAGGTAGCTTGATGAAGACAATGATTTGATGACCCAGTTCCAACTGCTATGACAGTCATACATCTGGTTTGGAGCAGCCTGGTATTTAAACCAGAGGACACACAGTCCCAGGACATACAGTCCTTACCATATTCTCCTTGAGCTAAGGTCACACTGGTCCTCACCCAACACTCGTGGTAAGTCTTCAGGGTCGACTTCCAAAACCCTCACAAACTGGTCACCCGACGATCCACAATTTACTGCTGGATGCTCTAGACCAAGGTCACTTCGTGATCCCCAATTGACTGCAGGAGAACTAGACCATGACGCCTAACCGTCTGGAGGATGCACAGTCCTCAAAGGTAACAAGCGTCGGTTCCACACAGGAATTTCTTCAGTGATGCTCAATCACTTTGGGTTTGGTGGTTTGGTTTTGGGTTTTTCCTCACTGATGATTTTCACTCAAAGTCCTCGGAGGATGGGTCGCTCTCAAATGACATGTGTCAGTTCTCTCTCGGAGCAGCCAACCAACTAGTGGTTATGGGGGGTGGCTATTTATAGCCAGGGTGCAACCTGACATGATAAGACATAAATGCCCCCAATGATATGACCGTTATGTGGATATTTGTGATTAGGGACACCTGGCGCTAAGCACAGGAACGGTCGGATTTTCGAACTATGAAAGTCCTCAGACATATCATGTTCCTCACTTGTAGGCAATTCGCACTGGCGAAATCCTAACTCCTTAGTCAGATCAATTTCCTCAGAGACCAGAAGAACTTCGTCTCTATCACTGAAGAACTTGACTGAACCGTAAGAGATTTCCAAAAACTTCACTCAAAGGATTGTATAGGCTGAGGATTTTGGATTTGAGCATCAGTTGGAAATTTTCCATAGTACTACCTTGCCCCCCCGTTAACAATATGGTGTTTCCTATGACTCAAATAAAGGAAATGAAACTACGAAAACAAAAGTCTTCATGCTTCATATTCCTCGTTCATATCTTCAACGTCACACCAACTTCTTCATTTTCAAAGTCTTCACAAAGTCTTCACCAAAGTCTTCACAAAGTCTTTAGGAAAGTCTTCACTTGAAGACATACATTTTTAGGGGTCGATAATCTCCGAATACATCAAACTCCTCATCGACTTATAGAGCCTGTGTGCACTCACAAACACATTAGTACCTTAACCTATAATTCTTCAATACACCAAAATCACTAAGGGGCACTAGATGCACTAACAGTTCTTGTTATATTATAGGTAGGCCGCCTGCCAAGTTTCGTCGCAATCAGAGTTTGTTTGATACCCCAACGGTCGACCGTAGCGACACAGTCATCAGTTTATTTATTGGACGTTTTCGGTGTTTAAAAACGTCATTGACGGGCCGCAAAACTCCCCTCTCATCTCTGCCCAACCCCACTCCACAGCCCACTAACCTAGCCTAAACACCCTCCCTCTATCGGAGCCGTCCGACCGTAATCTAATGACTATAGATAACCCTTCCTGTTGACACTTGCTATTAATAGCAGTGCAAACCCTAGCCAATAGTGTCCAACCCTAAAATTTAGGAAGTTTGTCCCTCTCCATCGTCAGCCAACCACCGAGTCCCCACCCACCTCGGGATCTTCCCGATCCAATCAGTGCCCCTGCTACTACCTGGTCCTCCTGGATTTCCAAATCGGACCAACCACAGCTTCCCCGAGCCTCTGGACACGTCCACCTACCTATAGCAGCCTTCGTCCATGCGACCACAGGAGCGCTCGCTCCCAAGGTCTCACCAGAGCCTCGCATCGCCGATGCCCAGGCTAGAACCCTTCCCCTCGCCCGCTGCTCCCCTTCCTTTGCTCCTTCATTTCTTCTTCTTCCGCCCGTGCTCAACTCTCCCTCTCTCGTTTCTTTGGACAAGAGACAACCATGGCCAACCGGAGGATCTGCTGCGTCCACCCGAAGGAGCTGACTGGAGCTGCCCGCCCTCAACCGCCGCCAGCAAGCACCCGACAGCTCGTCGGAGCGATCAACAGCCACCAGGACCTCTTGGAGCTCGCCATCACCAGGAGTGTCATCGCCTTCAACTTCGTCGGACCGGAGTAGCAGGACCATGCCCTTCCTCTCCATCCTCCCCTCAGTTTCCTTCTTGTCACCCCGCACTCTTCTCTCTAAGATCTCTCTCGCTCGCTGTGGATAGGAGCTGCCATGCCCAACGCCTCTCTGTAGCCTCCCGTCGCCGCCGCCAGCTTGCCGTTGACCACGCCGGACACCGTTGACCGCTTCGGATCATGCCTCCGGGAACCCTGCTTCACCCTTGTTCAGGTCATCTGGATCCCGTGCCTACGTTGCTCGGTGAGTACGTCTAGCTATGGCTGAAAACCTTTGATTTGATTCCTAGATTCGTTCTGGTTCATATGTAGTTAAATCATGCCACTGTTTTTCTTTCACAAATACTCCCTCCGTCCGGAAATACTTGTCCTAGAGGTGGATGTATCTAGGGTTATTTTAGTTATAGATACATCCATTTTATTCATTTTTAGGACAAGTATTTCTAGATGGAGGGAGCACGTGTTAGCCGAGCTAGTCATTGAAGTGCGTACAAATCCCAGAGGTCCGTGGTTCGAATTCTGGTGCCACTATTTTGTTTGTGTGTTATTTTTGTTACCTGCTAGCCACCTTGTTTTTTCATACATTTTCATCAGTTTAGCGCGAGCATATAATACATCTTGAAGAAAAATCCCCATTGTATCAAGTCCAACCACTAGCTGAGCTGGTCATCCCAGCAAACCAGCAGCATGAGGACCTGGGATCGAATCCTAGTGAGCCCAATATTTTACCTGTGCATTTATTTTTATTTTTTCCAAATGTGCACAACCGATATGGGTCAGATCTGTTGCTAGGCTTGCCCAGTGCACTGCTTTGGACCCGTTCGTGGTTTTTTCTATCCCCGCAAATTTTGCCAATTAACTAGTGACTAACTGTATTTCAGAAAAACCCTCATGTTCATGCATTTGATAACTCCACAACCGTGCATTAGATTGATATGATCTAAATATGTAAGATGACTAGAATTTTGTGCAGTTCAATAATATGCCACTTTCATATACGTTTAAAATGTCTATCTTGATATTTCCATTTCTTTTGCATATGTGTCATTTCAATTTGATTTATTCCATAACTAAACATCTGTAACTCCGATGCAAATGTTTTATATATGTAACTTGACTAGAAAAATATGTAGAATAACATGGTGCACTTTGTTTTGCTGTTTAAAACAACTCTACAATATGTTTAATACAGATCTGGACCAAATTCATATTACGCTTATGGGGACGTTTCAAAAATGCCTAGATGTTGTTTCCGGCCTCATTTAACATGCCCAGATGTTGTAGTTGTTTCTGCTTCACCTCTGGCCATGTTTAACAATATTTAATATTAATGAGTACCTAAACAAGAGCGAACTAAATATTTGAATGTGGAGTTTCGTCAATATGCAACCCATTGCATATTGAACTTCACTTAATTTGTAGTGTTTGATTGTTGTGCTTGTCATGTCTTGCATAATTAAACCGGACATGCATCATATTTGTTTGCGCATCATGTCATGCATATGTTGTGGTATTTTTTTTCATGTGTTGATTGTTGTTTCCGGATTGCTTCTTCTGAGTAGAGTTCCGAAAGCGTTCGGAGTGTGAGGATTCGTTCGACCACGTCCCGTTCATCTACATCACGGATTCGTTCGTCTTCCAAGCGGGATCTCTGGCATGATGAACATTTCCCTCGATACCACTACTATCATTAATGTGCTAGTTGTCTCGCTTCTATCGTTATGTCTCGCTACCTACCACTTGTTTGTCAAGCCTCCCAACATTACCATGATAAGCGTCTAACCTCTCCACATCCCAGTAAACCTTTGATTGGCTATGTTTCTGCTTGCTCAGCCCTTCTTATAGCGTTTCTAGCTATAGGTGCAATTTCTTCCATGTGTCAACATGGACATTCTTTTGTTATCACAATATTATTGCTATTTAATTTAATGCACATATATACTTGGTAAAAGGTGGAAGGCTTGGCCTTTTTCTTAGTGTTTTATTCCATCTTTGTCGTCCCTAGTTACTTGTGAACCAGTGTTTTGTTCAATAATTGAGCACTCCTAACATGCTCGGGGTTGTTATGGGGACCCTCTTGATAATTCGTTTTGGGATAATACTTTTCTGGCAAGGCCCAACATTGGTACTATATTTTCCCAACATAATAATACTGATCACCTTATTAAAGCATAGAGGGTTTCCCCCTCACGGATTAATTAAATATAATACATAGAGGGCCAGTGCTAATGGTGCTGGTCCGAAATAGAGCACTGTGCGGGGCCAACCCGGGGCAACTCAGGAGATTGCTACCAGGCCACTGTACACTAGCTCATCCGGTTGTACCGTGAGAATGAGATACGCGGCTCCAATCGAGATTGTCGGCACGTAGGGCGGCCTTGCTAGACTTGTTTTACCCTTCTCGAATGTCTTGTGCACGGGGTTCTGAGGACACTACGGGCTTTCTAGAAGTTGACGTTTTCCAATGGGATTTCCGTAGAGACTACGAGTTTTACCTGTGGTTGGAGGATTATTCCACAAAGCTTGTGGTAATTTGTTATGGATGTTGGCTTCTACCCTAGGTGCATCGCATGCAAATTAAAATTGTCCTACGTGCAGAACATCCAAGAACATGCTATGGAGGTGGATCACAGATTGTTACCACTAGACGCGCAGTGCCGTGTAGCGGAAGTAGAGTTGTGGAAGCACGTTCGCGTGGTCCGTCTCCTCCTCGTCCGATCTCCCTCGAACAGCCGGTCCGATCTTCCGTGAACTGGCGGTCGTCAGATACCACGTACAGGTTCGCTGGAGCGGCATAGGTGCACCGCCTCTAACGGTATCCGCACGTGCAGGAGGAACACCCGTGCGGCAGACTGCTAGGTCCGATCACACGGTCGGCGGCAGCGAGTGGAGGTGGCTAGTTGCAACTCATGCAAATCCCTAATAACGGCGCCGAAGCGATCAGCCAGATGGGTGTGCCACACCTCCACTATATATAGGCATCTGACGCGGGCTCAACTCTTGGGCCTCGCACAGATCCTAAAGCCCATGTTTTCCTTCCCTTAAGCGCGCAACCATTTAGGTTCTTGTCCAGTTGGTCGCGAGTCAGATGACATCCGACTCGACCGGTCAGTAGCGGCCTCTAGCAAGACGTGTCGACTCCAAGTGTCCGATGAAGCTGGTTAGGCAAACCTCTACTTCACACTTCCTGTTTCCTTTGCCACACGATATATGTTGTCGTGCACAAGGCGTGTCACACCCTGTATTATGGCACATTGTTGTGTTTGGTTTTATAAAAATTTGGAGCCAACTAAAACTTTTTGAGTGCATGCTTGTTTGATGTGATGCTTGTTTGAATTGCTTGAGTGTTCAAGTTTGGCACTATTAGGTTCTACTCCACTCCACCGTCATCTTCCTTGATCCAAATTCCTTGCCCTATGATCATGCCATGTGAATATAGCTCAAAAATATTTTTATCAAAATTTATTTTCACCAAAAAGGATTTATTCAATTTAAGTTCACTAAAACCCCTGAATTGAAGTTTGAACTACAAGTCCTCAATTTAGGTGGATCTTTTCTTCCCAAATGCTTTATTTGAAACCTACTATATATATGACTTCTCAAAACACCAAAATATTATTTTTAAAGATTATTTTCATATTTTATTTAAAGGCTTTTTCTTAAGAACAGAAATGGCTTTTCCTAAGGGAAAATTATTTAAATGCTTTGAAAATATTTGAGAAAATTTAGAGAGACTCAGCGGACATATATTTTCCATATATATAAGTTTCAACACAAGGGCTTGATCATAACATGGGCAAAACCCCTCAAAACCCTTCCTAATCAGATCAAACTTTTGGAATGTTTCTGCAAGGAAATATTCTCAATAAATTCCAAGAAAATTCTAGCAAGTCAACACTATCATAGGTGATGATCTTGCAAAGTTTCATCTCAATCCAAGTTGGTTTGCTTCATCAAACCAACCCAAATCCATTTCTGTCCTAGATTCAAATTTTGACAACTTTACATTGTGAAGTGTCTTCCCTTGGCCTCAAACTTTGTGAGCATGCTCTAATGACCAATTAGTGATGATACACTAAGTGGTGCATCAAGAGTTAAAGCCTAACCCCTTTGAATCTATACAAAACAAATTCTGTCTATTTCTAGGTTTTCCCTAAGTCCCATTATGAACTTTCCTCAAACCCTCTCAAACTTGATGATCTCACTTGCCTTTCATCACCTCTTGACTCTATCAAATCTCAAGCTAATCAAGGTTCATTTGATCACCCAAATCAACATCAAACACCTTCTGCCAGAAATGTAAAACTGGCATTTCCACCCTTTCACTTTTTAACCTTGGCCTCCCCTTTTTACCATAGCCTCTAGTAGGTGCCTTGCACCTCCAGTAAAAATCCTGAGCCCTCTGGCCATGGTGAGATGGGGTGAAACCCCCTATTTTCTACCTGACAGCATCCTTTCTGACCTCTCCTCTCCATTTCTTCTACCCCAGGGCTACCTCATAGACCCCCCTAGCCTCTCCTAGCCGTTGGGGCATCTCCTAATGCCTCTAGACACAAGAAGACACTGCAGGGGGGCTTAAAGAATGCCCCTGCATGCCATAAGGGCACTCTAGAGCGCGCTACAGTGCGCTCCCTGCACTGTAGCCGCCCCTGCCCGGTGCCTCCAGGCGGCATTGGGCCGCCCCTGCCTGTCCGTGTGGTCGGCCTCGACGTCTACAGCCCTGCAGGCAGGTCGGCCCCCTCCTCCCTCTCTCTCCTTCTCCCTCCTCCGCGCGTGCCCGCCATCGCCCGGCTCGGCCAATCCTCGAGCCTGAGCACGCGACCTCCCCTGCTCCCTCCTCTCTTCCCCCTGGCCTAGACTAACCCCAGGAACGCCCCCGGCTCCTTCCCTCCCTCTCTCGTGGCCCCTGGCGATGGCCATGTCCCCGCCGGCGCACCCGGACCCGATGGACTCGCCCCCGCCTATATAAAGGGCCCCGAGACCCTCTCTCCCCTCTGGTCTCTCTCTCCTCCCCAGGATCCTCCCTGAACCCCCCCCCCATTTGAGCCTCCTGAGCAGCAGTGCTCGAGATCGATCGAGGCCCCGCCGCGGCGGAGCTCCGTCGATCTCGGGACACAGGCCCGCTCAGGTGCTCCCCTCGCCTCCTTTGGGCCTGTAGCCGTCCCAAGGTCATTTCCCCTCTCTCCCCTGCTCGTTTCAAGGCCTGAAACCCCTCCGTCGACCGCCTCCCGAACCTCCCTCCGCCGCGGGTTCTCGCCACCTGCGACTCCGTCCACCTCCGGCCCTCCTTCCACCTCCAGAGGACCGGCGGGTCGACCCTGAGCCCATTCCTGCCTCCAGACCTCCTCGCCGTGCTCCCCTCCTTCGCCGGTGAGCTTCCCCTCCTCCCTGTCGCGAGCAGGAAGAAGGAACTGACAGGTGGGGCCCACCTGTTGGCCTCTCTTTCCCCTCCCGCTCTCTCTCCCCTCTCGTCTGAGCCACTGGCAGCAGGGCCCCGCGCGTCAGATTTGAATCTGACCGCGCGCGCGGCTAGCTGGCTGGCCAGATGGGCCGGCCCAGCTCCTGGCCGCCCCTGGCACAGGATCTGGAGCCCTTTTCTTTTTCTAAATTTTGTGGGATTTGTAAAAATTCCACAGGGCAGAATATTTGCCCCATGCAAATATTTTCTCCACCATAAATCTTAGAATAATCTTTAGGATTTAATAGTACCATTTATAAAAATGTTTGCAAAGGTTTTTATCACTGTTTTATTTTAAAACCTATTAAACGCACCTTTTTAGCCTCTGTTATTTTGTTTCTAAAATAGTTTTCACAGAGAAATTTATTTTAGATATTTTTAATATGACTTTAGGTATTTAACAGAGTAGGTGAACATTTTAGTAGAGGCGTTTGTGCTCTGTTTTCATTGTGTTGCTTATTATTATCAGTTTATTCCGCGATTATAGATTGTGCCGTAGACGAAGAAGTTGGACTCGTAGACCTCGAAGACCCCAGAGACTTTGTTGAGCTAGGGAAAGCAGCCCTTTGACCATATCAAGAAACTATTTTAACTTGCATGTCATATAGCACTTTACTTCCGGCATTATCGATCATATGATGTGGTGGTTTCCCCTTCGGTGGGATGCCTCCGGTGCTTTCCGTTGATACTTGCATCGAGCACGACCCTACCACCTTATGAGGGTTGTGCGGGTGGGAGTAGATAGGTTGCTAGTAGATGCTACGCAAGTAGGATGGGACATACGCATGGTGATACCGAAAGGTGTGTGTTTTCAATACTCTTTCGAAAACACCGTCGGGTGTCACTAATGCCCGAGGGAGATGATGATGAGTTGGGTGACCACTTGAGAAAGAAGTGGTGTATTGGAACAAATGGGTGTGTGTTTTCGAAAACAGATTAGATTTAAGGTCTGCTGACCGTCCCAACATTACATGCGCAACCACGATACCCCTTATGGGACGGGGCTTTGTTGATTACCTTGGTGGGTACTGGCAAGGATACCACATTACTAGTGGCGGGAGTGGCGTGGTCACTCTCGATACGGGGTCGTACCGGATGTACGATCATGCGTTGTCTTTACAGGCACCGAGCACATCGTTGGTCCCCTCATGGATGGTACGGTTTGAGCAAGGCTCGTGTGATGTACGTCATGAGGGCTGGGTACCAATCGAGTGGACTCTTTGTTTAGTATCGCCGGGGGAAAGGCATTGTTCGGGTGCTTACCTCGGGTATGTATATACCGCGAGTCAGTGGATGACACAGAAGTTCCCCGAGTCTTGTGGGTAAAGTGTGCAACCTCTGCAGAGTGTAAAAACTATTCGAATTGCCAGCGTCCGTGGTCATGGACAGTTGGAGGTCCTTCTTAGACTACGTCCGAATGTTTTCGTGGAATATTGCTGTGAGTATGGGTGTGTTAGTGACAAGAGGTCACCTGAGTCAAGTCCGATGACTTGGCATGAGAAATGAACTAAGTCTGATGACTTAGCGTGAACATGATGTGTTCAACTGATACCGTGATGGTATCGACAATGTGTTATCCTGAATACTTGGTTAGTTGTTGATGCATACTTACTATTACTTGATCATGTCGCTTGCATACAAAATCAGCTTTCCGCAAATTACCTATAGTGCTATATCATGCACCATTATTGCCTCGTTCCACTCTTGGGTTGCTTGCGAGTACATTCAAAGTACTCATTGGCTTGCCACTGGTTATTTAATTGGCCAGGCATGGAAGAACATGAATATGTCGAAGATTTCATTGGAGATGAACATGTGAACTAGGACGCTTCCCTGTCAGAGTGCCTGTAGGTTAAGGCAGATGGCATGGGTTCACGCTTTCGACGAAGATTTCTGCTGCTTGTTCTAGACTTAGTGTTTGGCCCGAGTGGCCCTATCCTTGTAAGACTGAGACCTTCGTGGTCATCATTTGTGTAAGGCGTTAAGTGTGGATGTAAGACTCTTTTATTAAGATTCTGTGTGTTCAGTGAGCATTGATCTCTGGGATCACTGTACACGTGCATTCGGTGATCTCGACTTATGAGTCGGGGTCCCCACAGAGCTGGCATTAGAGCCATCCTGACTTTAGGAAGCCCTTAGTTAGCATGGACGTTAGTAGGATTAAAGCCATTTTCAAAACTACACCTAGCTTTGGAACTTAGGAATTCTGCACTATTTATCTCTCCTATGCTTCACACAACACTTTGCCGACTCTCCTCTTTTCAAACCTTTGTAGATGGCCGTCGTACCCGAAGCCTTGCTGATATCCAGCTTTCCCTTACTCCTTGGGGATAGCCTGGAGAAGTGCCAGTTTCGCCAACCACCCATTTTCCTCTACCACGAGCACTGGGTCGATGCCATCACGAAGGAGTACCACGTGGATGTGGTCGTGAAGGCAAACGACTCCCCAACCAGTTGGTTCTTTGAAGGACCACTGATGGAGACTATGATACTTGCCGTCGAGACAGCTGCACGCAAGGCACTCCTACACCTTCAAGACATCATTCCAGAGATGGCTGATGAACCAACTACTCGCTACCTTCCCTTCAGGAAGGATGACTTGGGCGAGAGTTGGACGCTGATTCCGGCCAAGGACGATGGCGCATCACTCCGGTTCCAGACCTACTTCAGTCTCTCCGCCGATAGTCTGGTTCACAACTTGGTGAAGGAATCCGTGAAGCTCCGCGAGGAACTTCACCACACCCGAGGGCTACTTCGACAAGCCAAGACCAAGCCAGACAAGATCAAGAAGGATGGAGCCCCCGAGGGATGACCAGCTGTCGCTTATCGAGGAGGAGTACCCCCAGCCAGTGATGCACCTGCACGTGGTCGTCGCATGAGTGCGAAGGAGTACCGTAAGCTCTTCACGGACCCACGCGTAAGGCGTCGTCGGGATGGGCCTCCTCGTTCCCCGACCCCGTCGACCGGGAACGATGCTCGTTCTGAGGATGATCCAGAGGAAGACCCAGAGGAGCGTGACTACGAGACCGAGCACTCCACGACCTGAATCCGAGAACCCCTAGGGTAGGATCAGACATGTATCCCTCATGCGTAGTTGAGTCCGTGTAATGGTTCATATGAAACCATGTGTGCTTGTTGTTTGTTTCGTTGTTTGTGTGTTCCAATGCAAGTCGCGCTTTTTCCTTAGGCAACATGTAAGCTACTACATCGCCTATCTTAATATATGTTGTGGGTCTTTTGACCTTCGTTTCTCCACACTTGCACTTGACCGACCCCCTTAGGCGCGCCTTGTCGATTTGGTTATCCTCTTGTCGACCCCAGTTGTTTGACTTGGCTGCTCCAAATAGGATGGTGACTGCTACCGCAACAACTCCTTCACCAACCCCGAGGCCGGTAGCTCGAGCCAGCAACAGGGAGCTGGTGGGGCTGCTTACGCTGGAGGACACCAGGAGCAGCCTCAAGGCGACATTCCCCCGCCACCACCTCCGCCGGAGAACATGACCATAGCTCAGTTTCTCCAAGTTCTCCAGGAGGAGCGCCAAGCCAACAATGCTGCTCTCCAGCAGATGGCCTAAGCTCTCATGAACAACCAGCAGCAGGGTAGCAACGGCAATGGCCGCTCCACGCTGTCTGAGTTCATGAGAAACTCGCCCTCGACCTTCACTGAGACTGCTGAGCCGTTGGATGCTGATGACTGGATCCGCACCATCGAGGACCTCCTTGCCCTGGTCAACTGCAATGAGGATCGTGAAAAGGTGCTTTATGCCTCTCACTGCCTCGGAGGTACCGCCCGAGCATGGTGGGATGGATTCAAGGTCATGCAGGGAGAGCGTGTGATCACGTGGAATGACTTCAAGGAAGGATTCCGCACTGCCCATATTCCATCTGGGATCATGGCTATCAATAAGAGAGAGTTCCGAGCACTGAAGCAAGGAAGTGGCTCTGTCAAGGAGTACCTGCAGAAGTTCAACCTGCTGTCAAGGTATGCACCCGAAGACGTCAGCACGGAGGCTGCCAAGAAGGAACGCTTCATGGAAGGACTTCAGCAAATTCTGCAGTGTCAACTCATCATCTGCGACTGCCGCACCTTCTTTGATCTGGTAAACAAAGCCCTCATGTTGGAAGACAAGCGTCGTACCATCGATGACACTCGCAAGCACAAGATGATCAGCAAAGGAAGCTCAAGCAACCAGAAGCCTCGCCCATGGCAGCCAGCTCCAGCCAAGCCAACCTATTAGCCACAGCAGGCTAGACCTCCTGCGCCTCGTCCTAGCTACCAGCCTCAGCAGTATGCCAATCCCAGGCCAACCTATAACTACAACCCCAATAACAACAATGGTGGCAGGAACCTCAACAACAACCCTGGGAAAGTCACCTGCTTTGGATGTGGTCAGTCTGGACACATCTCTAGGCTTTGTCCCAATAGGAAGCCTGATGCACCGCGCCCCAATGCGCCAGCTCAAGGACAAGCCCGAGGAGCACCGCCAAGGAACCTAGCTCCCCGCAACCATCCTAACAATGGCAAGGGTCGTGTGAATCACGTCACCGCAGAGGAAGCCCAAGAATACCCGGACGTCATACTGGGTACGTTCCTCGTCAACTCAACCCCAACAACAGTATTGTTTGATTGTGGAGCTTCGCATTCTTTTGTCACCCAAAAGTTTGCACTAGAGAGTGGCATGGAATCTACACCCTTGGGTAGTCGTATGCTGATACAAACCCCCGGTTCAGTTATGAAGTCTGGGTTAGGGTGTAAGGGGGTGAAGATTGACATCAACGGGGTAGACTTCCTAGCAGACCTTATAGTTCTGGATTCACCCGGCTTGGATGTTATCCTTGGCATGAACTGGTTGACTAAGCACCAAGGCTTACTAGACTGTGCCAAGAGGATTGTTACCATGACCAACAGCCAAGGAGTGGAAGTCAAGTATGTCCCCAACCCTGTCTCCACGCAAGCCCCTCAGGTTAACTGCCTGTCAGGAGTTGAGTTGGATCAAGTGCTAGTAGTATGTGAATACCCGGGTGTGTTTCCTGATGAGCTGCTCGGGATGCCTCCTAACCGCGACATTGAGTTCATCATTGAGCTTATGCTCGGATCAAGGCCCATCTATAAGAAGGCCCATAGGATGGGATCCAAAGAGTTGGCAGAATTGAAGAAGCAACTGGCAGAGCAGCTCAGGAAAGGATTTATTCGCCCTAGTGCCTCTCCTTGGGGATCGCCTGTTCTATTTGTGTCAAAGAGAGATGGCACCATAAGACTTTGTGTCGATTACCGTTCTCTCAATGAGGTCACAATAAAGAACAAGTATCCACTCCCCAAGATCGAATACCTGTTTGATCAGTTGAACGGAGCCAAGGTGTTCTCCAAGATCGATCTTAGGTCTGGGTACTATCAGCTGAAGATCAGACCCCAAGACATCCCAAAGACGGCATTTGTAACCTGATATGGCATGTATGAGTACACGGTCATGTCGTTCGGATTGACGAATGCCCCGACCTACTTCATGTACCTCATGAATAAAGTCTTCATGGAATACTTGGACAAGTTCGTTGTTGTCTTCATTGATGACATACTTGTCTTCTCCAAGTCTGAAGAGGAGCATGAAGAGCACTTGAGGTTGGTCCTAGAGAAGCTTCGAGAGCACCAGCTTTATGCCAAGTTCAGCAAGTGTGAATTATGGCTGCATGAAGTTGGATTCTTGGGTCATATGTTGACTGCGGAGGGATTATCAGTAGACCCTGCCATGATTGAAGCCGTGACTGAATGGCAGACCCCAACCACAATGAAGGAAGTCAGGAGCTTTCTCAGACTCGCGGGATATTACCGCAAGTTCGTAGAAGGATTCTCAAGCATCGCCCGACCAATGAACCAGCTCCTGAAGAAGGACAAGAAGTTCGAGTGGACCTCTAAGTGTGAAGAAAGCTTCCAGGAGCTCAAGAAGAGATTGACCACAACCCCTGTTTTGGCCACCCCTGATATTCACAAGGAATTAGTGATTTATTGTGATGCATCAAGAACCGTACTTGAAGGTGTTCTGATGCAAGAAGGCCGAGTCGTAGCATATCTGTCTCGACAGCTACGTCCTCATGAAGAGAACTACGCAACTCACGGTCTCGAGTTGGCAACCGTGGTTCATGCCCTAAAGACATGGTGGCATTACATTCTGGGGAAGCGATGTGAGATATTCACTGACCACAAGAGTTTGAAGTATATCTTCACTCAAAGGGAATTGAACATGAGGCAGTGAAGATGGTTGGAGTTGATCAAAGACTACGACCTCAGTGTTCAATACCACCCCGGAAAGGCCAATGTGGTAGATGACGCCTTAAGCAGAAAGGCTTGCTCCTTGAATGCTATGATTAAGGAAAGGCTACCTCATAGAGGCGAAGTTGTCCCTGTCTTTCGATGAGATGGTGGCTATCGTTTTTGGTGGATTAGACTTTGACGATCCGACTACGAACGTGTGAGCCGTCGCGCCTTAGCAATCGCTAAACCAACTCTGAGAGGTTATTGACCACGCCGGAGCACGATCAACCTGACCACGAGGGTCTATTTCCTGCACGCAAACGAAGAACAAGCAAGAAACTAAGATTGCAATTTGGATATTGCGAATATAAGAGGAAAACTTTATTGATGAAGTGGGGTTCTGTGACGCCTTTGTCTGGTCGTGGAACACAAACGAAGAACGCGAAGTTGCTGCTATGGCAAACTTGTAATCTAAACAAAACCCAACCCTAAAACGAAGCCCTAAGGGCTGTATATATGGGGGAATAGAAGGGAATTTCGTGGCCCCTTGGAGGAGGGGTCCGAAACCGACCCTAAGTCAGTTTCCCCATATATACGGACTCTAAAAACAGCCTATAATATGGTATTTCGAAATTACATGGGCCTGGCCCAAAAATAAGGTGGCGTAGCACCTATATTAGCCTATGGACGAATTTTATAAAGTGGCATCATGCATATTTCGTCCAAGGCTTCCCGCTCCCATTATGGTGGCTTCAATGTGCGAAAATCATCACTGGAAGCTCCATTGTTCTTCCCCGCACGCGCACCTTCTCCTCCATGCTTGATCCCACTCCAATGGTCATCCTTCTTATCCATGCTAGGTCCTTCATTCATAAGTAAAACAAAAGTATCCAATTTAGGCAGCATCATATGTTCATGAATATTAGAAGGATTTCCAAGAAACGAAAGTACCTGGTAATTCAATTGACGTGCGCGAGCTCTAGTAATTGGTCCTGTATGTATAGCAGTCGGGGTGGGTGTAACATTAGTAGGGATGTCCTCATCACTACCCGCTTTTTATGATGAGCTTGAGAGCTTCGGCTTGGGACTGGTCGCACCAGGATTTCTCGCCAACCTCGAAGCGAAGCCTACCTTGATGGACGATATCAAAGAAGCCCAGAAGGAACATGAGAGCATTGAAGGCATTAAGAGGAAGATCAAGGCAGGCAAGGCCCCAGGATTCTTAGGGGATGAATAAGGAGTCATGTGGTTTGGGAACCGCATTTGCGTACCCAACAAAGACGAGCTCAAGAACTTGATCTTACAAGAAGCTCATAGCACTCCCTACTCCATCCATCCTGGAGGAACCAAGATGTATCAAGACCTCAAGGCAAGATTCTGGTGGCATGGCATGAAGCGGGAAATAGGCACGTTCGTGGCTAAGTGTGACGTATGCCAGAGGGTCAAGGCTGAGCATCAGCAACCCGCTGGACTACTGCAGCCCCTTAAAGTGCCTGAATGGAAGTGGGATAAAATCGGGATGGACTTCATCATCGGTTTACCAAGGTCAAGCAAGGGACGTGATTCCATTTGGGTCATTGTTGACCACCTGACCAAGGTCGCCCATTTTGTTCCCGTCAAGACCACCTATGATGGCAACAAGTTAGCCAGCCTCTACATAGAGCGGATCGTGAGTCTTCATGGAGTACCCAAGGAGATTGTGTCAGACCGAGGGACCCAGTTCACCTCAAGGTTCTGGAAGAAGTTTCAAGAAGCTATGGGAACCAAGCTCTCCTTCAGCACTGCTTTTCACCCCCAGACCGGTGGGCAAACGGAACGAGTAAACCAGATACTCGAAGACATGCTCCGCGCTTGTGTTCTGGCATATGGAGCCAAGTGGGAAGATTGCTTACCGTTCACCGAGTTCTCCTACAACAACAGCTATCAGTCAAGCCTTCAGATGGCACCATTTGAGGTGTTGTATGGACGCAAGTGTTGTACTCCTCTCAACTGGTCGGAGACCGGAGAAGGATTAATATTTGGACCAGATATCCTCCACGAAGCTGAAGAACAAGTTCAACTCGTTCGTGAGAGCCTCAAGACCGCTAAGTCAAGACAGAAGAGCCACACCGACTCTCACCGCCGAGAACTGAACATCGACGTTGGAGATTATGTCTACCTCCGCGTCACGCCTCAAGGGAACCAAGCGTTTTCACGTCAAAGGACCAAGCGTTTTCACGTCAAAGGAAAGCTCGCGCCAAGGTATATTGGACCCTTCAGGATCACTACAAGACGAGGAGAAGTTGCTTATCAACTAGAGCTACCTTCTGAGGTGTCGGATGTGCACAACGTCTTCCACGTGTCACAGCTCCGGAAGTGTCTGCAAGTTCCCGACCGCCCCGACCTCTACAAAGACATCGACCATCAGGCCATCGACCTTCAGCCAGATCACACTTATTGTGAGAGGCCTGTCCACATTTTGGATGAAGCTGAGCACCGCACCCAAAGCCGCACCATCAAGTACTTCAAGATCCAGTGGAGCAACCACACGGAAGCAGAAGCAACATGGGAGCGTGAAGATTATCTCAGATCAGAGTTTCCATATCTTTTTAGCACTTAGCCTAGGAATCTCGGGGACGAGATTCTTGTAAGGGGGGAAGGTCTGTCACACTCTGTATTTTGGCACAATGTTGCGTTTGGTTTTATAAAAATTTGGAACCAACTAAAACTTTTTGAGTGCATGCTTGTTTGATGTGATGCTTGTTTGAATTGCTTGAGTGTTCAAGTTTGGCACTATTAGGTTCTACTCCACTCCACCTTCATCTTCCTTGATCCAAATTCATTGCCCTATGATCATGCCATGTGAATATAGCTCAAAAATATTTTTATCAAAATTTATTTTCACCACAAAGGATTTATTCAATTTAAGTTCACTAAAACCCCTGAATTGAGGTTTGAACTACAAGTCCTCAATTTAGGTGGATCTTTTCTTCCCAAATGCTTTATTTGAAACCTACTATATATATGACTTCTCAAAACCACCAAAGATTATTTTTAAAGATTATTTTCATATTTTATTTAAAGGCTTTTTCTTAAGAACAGAAATGGCTTTTCCTAAGGGAAAATTATTTAAATGCTTTGAAAATATTTAAGAAAATTTAGAGAGACTCAGTGGACATATATTTTCCATATATATGAGTTTCAAGACAAGGGCTTGATCATAACATGGGCAAAACCCCTCAAAACCCTTCCTGATCAGATCAAACTTTTGGAATGTTTCTGCAAGAAATATTCTCAATAAATTCCAAGAAAATTCTAGCAAGTCAACACTATCATAGGTGATGATCTTGCAAAGTTTCATCTCAATCCAAGTTGGTTTGCTTCATCAAACCAACCCAAATCCATTTTTGTCCAGATTCAAATTTTGACAACTTTACATTGTGAAGTGTCTTCCCTTGGCCTCAAACTTTGTGAGCATGCTCTAATGACCAATTAGTGATGATACACTAAGTGGTGCATCAAGGGTTAAAGCCTAACCCCTTTGAATCTATAGAAAACAGATTCTGTCTATTTCTAGGTTTTCCCTAAGTCCCATTATGAACTTTCTTCAAACCCTCTAAAACTTGGTGATCTCACTTGCCTTTCATCACCTCTTGACTCTATCAAATCTCAAGCTAATCAAGGTTCATTTGATCACCCAAATCAACATCAAACACCTTCTGCCAGAAATGTAAAAATGGCATTTCCACCCTTTCACTTTTTAACCTTGGCCTCCCCTTTTTACCACAGCCTCTGGTAGGTGCCTTGCACCTCCAGTAAAAATCCTAAGCCCTCTGGCCATGGTGAGATGGGGTAAAAACCCCTATTTTCTACCTTATAGGATCCTTTCTGACCTCTCCTCTCCATTTCTTCTACCCCAGGGCTACCCCATAGACCCCCCTAGCCTCTCCTAGCTGTTGGGGCATCTCCTAATGCCTCTAGACACAAGAAGACACGCAGGGGGGCTTAAAGAATGCCCTTGCATGCCATAAGGGCGCTCTGGAGTGCGCTACAGTGCGCTCCCGCACTGTAGCCGCCCCTGCCCGACGCCGCCAGGCGGCATTGGGCCGCCCCTGCCTGTCCGTGTGGTCGGCCTCGACGTCTGCAGCCCTGCAGGCGGTCGGCCCCCTCCTCCCTCTCTCTCCTTCTCCCTCCTCCACACGTGCCCGCCACCGCCCAGCTCGGCCAATCCTCGAGCCTGAGCACGCGACCGCCCCTGCCTCCCTCCTCTCTTCCCCCTGGCCTAGACTAACCCCAGGAATGCCCCCGACTCCCTCTCTCCCTCTCTCGTGGCCCCTGGCGATGGCCATGTCCCCGCCGGCGCACCCGGATCCGATGGACTCGCCCCCGCCTATATAAAGGCCCCCCGAGCCCCTCTCTCCCCTCTGGTCTCTCTCGCCTCCCAAGGATCCTCCCCGAACCCCCCCCCCCATTTGAGCCTCCCAAGCACTAGTGCTCGAGATCGACCGAGGCCCCGCCGTGGCGGAGCTCCGTCGATCTCGGGACACAGGCCCGCTCAGGCGCTCCCCTCGCCTTCTTTGGGCCTGTAGCCGTCCCCAGGTCATTTCCCCTCTCTCCGCTGCTCGTTTCAAGGCCTAAAACCCCTCCGTCGACCGCCTCCCGAACCTCCCTCCACCGCGGGTTCTCGCCGTCGGCGACTCCGTCCACCTTCGGCCCTCCTTCCACCTCCAGAGGACCGACGGGTCGACCCTGAGCCCATTCCTGCCTCCAGACCTCCTTGCCGTGCTCCCCTCCCTCGCCGGTGAGCTTCCCCTCCTCCCTGTCGCGAGGAGGAAGAAGGACCCGACAGGTGGGGCCCACCTGTCGGCCTCTCTTTCCCCTCCCGCGCTCTCTCCCCTCTCGTCTCAGCCGTTGGCAGCCGGGCCCCGCACGTCAAATTTGAATCTGACCGCGCGCGCGGCTGGCTGGCTGGCCAGATGGGCCGGCCCAGCTCCTGGCCGCCCCTGGCACAGGATCTGGAGCCCTTTTCTTTTTCTAAATTTTGTGGGATTTGTAAAAATTCCACGGGCTAGAATATTTGCCCCATGCAAATATTTTCTCCACCATAAATCTTAGAATAATCTTTAGGATTTAATAGTACCATTTATAAAAATGTTTGCAAAGGTTTTTATCACTGTTTATTTTAAAACCTATTAAATGCACCTTTTTAGCCTCTGTTATTTTGTTTCTAAAATGGTTTTCATATTGAAATTTATTCTACATATTTTTAATATGACTTTAGGTATTTAACAGTGTAGGTGAACATTTTAGTAGAGGCTTTTGTGCTCTATTTTCATTGTGTTGCTTATTATTATAGTTTATTCCGCGATTATAGATTGCGCCATAGATGAAGAAGTTGGACTCGAAGACCTCGAAGACCCGGGAGACTTTGTTGAGCCAGGCTAGCAGCCCTTTGACCATATCAAGAAACTATTTTATCTTGCATGTCATATAGCACTTTACTTCCGGCATTACCGATCATATGATGTGGTGGTTTCCCCTTTGGTGGGATGCCTCTGGTGCTTTCCGTTGATACTTGCATCGAGCACGACCCTACCACCTTATGAGGGTTGTGCGGGTGGGAGTAGATAGGTTGCTAGTAGATGCTACGCAAGTAGGATGGGACTTATGCATGGTGATACCGAAAGGTGTGTGTTTTCAATACTCTTTCGAAAACCCCGTCGGGTGTCACTAATGCCCGAGGGAGATGATGATGGGTTGGGACCACTTGAGAAAGAAGTGGTGTACCGGAAAAAATGGGTGTGTGTTTTCGAGAACGGATTAGATTTAAGGTCTGCTGACCGTCCCAACATTACATGCGCAACCACGATACCCCTTATGGGACGGGGCTTTGTTGATTACCTTGGTGGGTACTGGCAAGGAGCCTGCATTACTAGTGGCGGGAGTGGCGTGGTCACTCTCGATACGGGGTCGTACCGGATGTACGATCATGCGTTGTCTTTACAGGCACCGGGCACACCGTTGGTCCCCTCATGGATGGTATGGTTTGAGCAAGGCTCGTGTGATGTACGTCATGAGGGCTGGGTACCAATCGAGTGGACTCTTTGTTTAGTATCGCCGGGGGAAAGGCATTGTTTGGGTGCTTAGCTCGGGTATGTATATACCGCAAGTCGTGGATGACACGGAAGTTCCCCGAGTCTTGTGGGTAAAGTGTGCAACCTCTGCAGAGTGTAAAAACTATTCAAATAGCCGCATCCGCGGTCCTTCTTAGACTACGTATGAATGTTTTCGTGAAATATTGGTGTGAGTATGGGTTTGTTAGTGACAAGAAGTCACCTGAGTCAAGTCCGATGACTTGGAATGAGAAATGAACTAAGTCCGATGACTTAGCATGAACATGATGTGTTCAAATGATACCGTGATGGTATCGACAATGTGTTATCATGAATACTTGGTTAGTTGTTGATGCATACTTACTATTACTTGATCATGTCGCTTGCATACAAAATCAGCTTTCCGCAAATTACCTATAGTGCTATATCATGCACCATTATTGCCTCGTTCCACTCTTGGGTTGCTTGTGAGTACATTCAAAGTACTCATTGGCTTGCCACTGGTTATTTAATTGGCCAGGCATGGAAGAACAGGAATATGTCGAAGATTTCACTGGAGACGAACATGCGAACTAGGACACTTCCCAGTCAGGGTGCCTGTAGGTTAAGGCAGATGGCATGGGTTCATGCTTTCGACGAAGATTTCCGCTGCTTGTTCTAGACTTAGTGTTTGGCCCGAGTGGCCCTATCCTTGTAAGACTGAGACCTTCCTGGTCATCATTTTTGTAAGACGTTAAGTGTGGATGTAAGACCCTTTTATTCAGCTTCTGTGTGTTTAGTGAGCATTGATCTCTGGGATCACTGCACACATGCATTCGGTGATCTCGACTTATGAGTCGGGGTCCCCACAAGGCGATATGGTCATCCTTGTTGCAGCACGACCTTTTTCTCGTTCCGGTGAATCCGACCAACATTCAGATTATCTCATAATCCTCATCGCATGGCCATGCTTATCCAGGTCAGATCACCCAAGGGGCCCGGAGTATATCTCTCCTGTTCAGAGGGGTAAATCCCATCTTGCTCGACCATGCCTCATAGCATGGGTCTGGACAAAACCGAAATATATCTTTGTAACTACCCAATCATGGAGTAGTGTTTGGTCGGCCCAAAGCAAGTCTGTCACCATCCCGAGTACATGCGCCAGCTCAGGTCTTAGGACATAGAATGTATGTTGTACTAGAGACTCAAAGATGACCAATCGCTGCGTCTCGTAGTTGGATCTGTCCAACTAAAACCTTATGTCGACTCGGATGTGATTATGTTGAATCCGACCAGACCTTTTTGAGTCCATATTATCCGGCTAGCATCCAATGCTACATGGTTAGTGAGACCGGACCATCCACCATGTCATATGCTAGTCTAACTGGTTGCGTGTCCACACAGCCCTTTCGACTAGGGACCATTTTGGACTATCATCATACAATGCATAGTCTCACAAACAAGTCACATACTTGTTAATACACATCAATCATAATGTCCAAGGACTATATTTATTCATAAACACATAGGAAATATCATCATACATGATTGCCTCTAGGGCATATCTCCAACAGTCTCCCACTTGCACTAGAGTCAATCAAATAGACATCGAATGCCCAGAGCTCTAACGTGCCCCTCATGCTTGGGTTGTGGAAGTGGCTTAGACAACAGGTTGGCAACATTGCATCCGTGTGAATCTTACATAAATTAGTATCACCTTTCTCTACGAGCTTTCGTATCAGGTGATATTTTCAGTCTATGTGCCTGGTCTTGTGGTGTTGTCTCGGCTCCTTGGCCTGTGCGATGGCACCTGAAGTATCACAATAAAGGTCCAACAGTTTTGACCAGCCCAGGAACACACCAACATCTTCCAGGAACTTCCGAGTCCAAACACCTTCCTTTGCGTCTTCACAAGCCGCAATGTATTCAACCTCTGTTGTGGAGTCGGCCACCGTATCTTGCTTTGAACTCCTCCAGCTCACTGCTCCTCTATTCATGACATACACGAATCTAGTTTGCGATCGACAATCATCCCTATCGGTTTGGAAACTAGCATCAGCGTAACCCTTTACGCAGAGCTCCTCCTCACCTCCATAAACTAGGAACATCTCTTTAGTCCTTTTCAGGTACTTCAAGATAGTTTTCACTGCTGCCCAGTGACTCTGTCACACCCTGTCTTTTGCCTCTCATGACTAAGTTAACATGACTCAAAAAATAGGGCCAATTCAAACTTTTTCTGTGCTTGTGATGCTTGACTTGATTGTTGATTGCTTGTTTGCTTTCTTGTGCTCTATGTTCATAAAATCCCTCCTACTCTCAAAACTCTTTTCCTTGATCCTCACTCTTGTCCAATGATCATGCCATGTGAACATGACTTAAGCATATTTAAAAAAAAATATTTTGGCTAAAAAGCATTTATTCAAATTAGGTTTTCAAAACCCCCTGATTTGAGATTTGCACTACAAGTCCCCAAATTGGGTGGATCCTTTTTCCCTAAATGCTTTATTTGGAACCTACTATATATATATATAACTTCCCAAAACCATAAAATATTTTTTTAAATATTATTTTACTATTTTATTTAAAGGCTTTTTCTTAAGGCCAGAAATGGTCTTTTATAGGGAAAAATTGTTTAAATACTTTAAAAATATTTGAGAAAATTTAGGGAAACTCAGTGGACATATATTACTCATATATAAGAGTTTCAACACATGGTCATGTTCTAAATACCGGACAAAACCCTTCAAAACCATTTCCGCCTATTTCAAGGATTTGAAATATTTCTATAAGAAACATTCTCAAATAAGTCCAAGAAAATTCTAGCATATCGCATATGATATCTGTGGTCTTCTTGCCAAGTTTCATGTCAATCCTAATTGTTTTGGTTCACCAAAATATGCCAAAACCCTCTCTGTTCAGATCCAAATTTAAGCAACTTTACATTGTGAAGTTTCTCTTATTGATCCCAAACTTTATGGACATGTTCTAATCCCCAAATAATGATGCTACACAAAGTTGTGAATCAAGGAGATTAGTTTAACCCAACTGGATCTACGGAAACCTGGTTATGTTGATTCCTATGGTTCACAAAGTTTGCTTATAAACTTTCTTTATTTGAGCTGAAAACTTGTGAACAGGTCCAAATAGACTTACCATTTACCCCTGGTAAATCTCAAGACCATAGGATTCTTCTACCTAGCCCAACCACAGCGCAAACACCTTCAGCCATGAACTTGTGGACAAGCAAAGTGGGCCCAAAAAGATTCCCCTTGCCCCCAACTTTTTACCACAGTATATCTAACCCCAATTTACCTCTAGTAACCTTGCCATGGCCCCTGATCAATTATTAGGGGGGAACTCTCTCTTTTCCCTCTCTTTTTACCATGGAAAGGCCTATTCTTCCCCTCCCCCACTATTCTGTTCAAGGAATTCTCCCCAAACTTTTCGACAACCTCATTTGCATACTAATGCACCTTGGCACACCCAAATATGGCATGCTCATGTGGAAAATATGAGCAAACCATCTGAATCTAGTTTATGGCAATAAATGTAACTTTGTACTACAAGTACCTTCCCCTCTTATCTCTATGATCTGAATGTTGGTGGGCATATAGTCCTTCCCTGCCTAGGTCCACTAGACAAGGTTTTACCCATAATGCCTTACTGGAAAATCTCATTCGATCGGTCCCAAGTTTTCTGCTGCAAACTTTTGCTCTCTAGAAACCCCTCCTAACCAGCTCCATATGGGGCCCAATCTCACCAGTGCCCTACTGCATGTGTGCCTCACTCACTAGACATGACTGGCCGACCAAAAAAGCATCCTAGACATGCCTTGGCGTGGTGACCACGCTGTTGACATGTAACAACGACGCTCTGCCACCTGACCTCGTTGGTTAGCCCTTGTTTGGCCTCAACAGGATGTCCTCGCACGCCAAGAACCTCCCCTCAGCCTCCCACGCCCCTCCCCTATTCTCGCAAAGCTCCAAGGAGGCTCTGTCACGCATGCTCGTCGTGCCCGAAGAGCATCCGAGGTCGCCCGAGCTTCCTCTTTGTTGCCCTCCTCCATATACCTTGCCCCGAGCTCTTGCTGGACGCCTGGCACACTCTATCCCTCTCCCTAATTTCCCGGGGCTCCCCACTCGCCCTCTCGTGGCCATCTCCTGCTCCCATGCCACCGTGCCCGCCGCGGCCGCTGCTCGGGTTCAAGCTCCTCTTAGCTCCTCTTTCGTTGGAACCACACTTGAGCCCCCACACCACCACACTACTCCCCATGCACTCCCTCTTCTTCCCTGGTGGCCGGAGCACCGCGGTCACGACCACCCCCGCTGGTATCCGCTGTCGCCGAGCCCCTGTCCTCCCCAGCGCTCCCCAACGGCCGTGGACTAGCCAGGCGGGTGCGCCTCGCCCCCCTGAGCTCGTCCCCCACTGGAGCATCGACGGGGAAGGTCCGTGGCTCCGGCAACCGCCGACGGGAGCTGCTCCTCCCCCTATGTCGAGCGTGGGCCGAGGGAAGAAGAAGAAGGCCCGTCAGTCACCGGCCCCGCCTGTCGGAGGGACAGCTAGTCTGACGGGTGGGTCGCGCCCTTAAGTGGAAACGGGAACCACTCGGGACCGCCTTCCCCGGGGAAGGCGTATTTCCTGGGGGCGCCTTCTACGTGGTCTCTCCCTCGCTAGGCCGAGCCACTGGGTCAGCCCAATTGCTATACCGAGCGCGCGGGCACAGTTTAGCCCCTTCTTTCGGTAAACCTTTTGCCCTTCTTTTTCTTTTTCCAGGGAGTTGATAAATAGATATTAAATTCAGCTTAACTCCAAATCTGGTGATTCAAAATCCTAAAGGTTCCTAAAATCTTCCTCTATCCAAAAATATATCCTACATATTTTTCCCACAAAATTCACTCTACTGTTCAAATTTAAATTCATATTTGAACTATTGGGAGCCACCTTGTAAAATTCCCAAAGCATCCATATAATCTCCAAATGGAGGAATTCCAATTTATAGGTACTCTCAGTGTATACCCTATTTTTCTAGCCATGCTGAACATTTTTACCATGCACCGATTCTGTTGGATCTAATAAATAATCCACTTTTCCATTTTATCTCATCCTTGCAAATCCCTAAGAAATCCGTCCCAACTCCAAATCCAGTGAAACCACTTTCTAGATTCCTCTAAAAACATGACCTATTTTATGAGTGCCTCTACTCAATTTTATAAAAATATTTTCTGTTCACATCTTAAAAGATCATCATTTCCTTCATTCCCACCAGTCAACCCCCCCCCTCCTTGACCCACATCCACCAAAACCTCATTGGTTATTTTTCTCATGACTAGAGGAGTCCTAGAGAAATAAAACTCCTATTTATAGAGCACTTTTATTTTCTACTTGTTGTGTTGCTTATTGCGGTTGTTTTCCGGCGATAGTTGATGAAGTAGACGAAGTGCTCGGAGTGGACGACAAGCGTGTGAAGACCTCGAAGACTTGGATAAGCCAGGCAAGCAACCCTTTTACCATGTTAAGAAACTTTATCATGCATGACATATAGCACTTGTTGTTTCGATTATTGATCATGATGTGGTGCTCCCCCTTCGGTGGGGTGCCTCCGATACTTTTACCGTTGACACTTGCATCATGCATGACCCTACCACCTCATGAGGGTTATGCGGGTGGGTGTAGATAGGACATAAATAGATGCTATGCAAGTGGGATGGGATTTATGCATAGTGATGGAAAGGGAGAAATGATTTCAAAGACCTTTCAAAAACCCTGTCGGGTGCCACTAATGCCCGAGGGAGATGATGATGAGTTGGGTGACCACTTGAGAAAGAAGTGGTGTACCGGAGCAAGTGAGTGTGTGTGGTTTTCGACAACGGATTGGTGTAAGTTGCGACTGTTACTCCAACCTTACATGTGCGACCACTCTACCCCTATATGGGAAGGGGCTTTGTTGATTACTATGGTTGGTGCTAGTAGGGAGCCCGCATTACCAGTGGCGAGAGTGAAGTGGTTACTCTCGAGACGGGGTCATCCCGGTAGTGGAAGGCCATGCGTTGTGTTTACAAGCACCGCGCACACCGTTGCGTGCCCTCATGGATGAAACGTGTGATGTATATCATGAGGGATGGCACCAACGAGTGGACTCTTTGTTTAGTATCACCATGGGAAAGGCATTGTTCAGGTGCTTACCTCGGGTATGTAATATACCACGAGTCGTGGATGACATGGAAGTTCCTCGAGTCTTGTGGGTACAACATGCAACCTTTGCAGAGTCTAAAACTATTTGAATAGTCGTGTCCACGGTCAAGGACAATTGGATGACCGCTCTTGTGCTACGTTCAAATGTTTTCGATGTGTGTGTGTGTGTTGGTGACAAGCATGGTACTTGAGCTAAGTCCGATGACTTAGCATGATGATTGACTAAGTCCGATGACTTAGCATAATGAATGAACATGAGATGTTCAACCCCTACTTATGATGATGACGGTGATGTGTACTTATGAACACCTGTCCATGGTTGATGCATTCTTACTTAAGTTAATTGATCATGTCATTGCACTCAAAACTAGCTTTCTGCAAAACTTACCTATTAGAGCAATATCATGCATTGTTATTTCCTTGTTCCAAACATGGGTTGCTTGCGAGTACATTCAAAGTACTCGTTGGCTTGCCACTGGTTATTTTATTGGCTAGGCATGAAAGATCAGGTTATGATGAAGATTACCTTGGTGACGGACATGCGAGCTAGGACACCTCCCAGTCAGAATGCATATAGGGTTAAGGCAGATGGCATGGGTTCATGCTATCGTTGAAGATTTTTGCTGCAATCACATGAAGACTTGGCCATAAAGGTCATATTTCAGTAAACCGGTATGTAATGGATGTAAGACTCTTGTTATTCAGTTTCTGTGTTTTCAGTGAGCATGGATCTCTAGGATCACTGTGCACGTAAATTCGGTGATCACAACTTATGAGTCGGGGTCCCCATAGACTCTCACCTAGGCCGGCCTAGTATCTTCTTGTTAAGCTTATTGCATAGTCAACATCAGGCCATGTACGTAGCATGGCATACATGATGGATCCAATTGCCGAGGCATATGGAATCCTACTCATCCGGTTTCGCTCATCAGATGTCGTAGGACTCTTAGTCTTGCTTAGCCTTATACCATGTCAGACGGGCAATAACCCTTTCTTGGCCTCACTCATGTTGAACCTCTTCAACACTTTCTCTATGTACGTGCTCTGGCTTAAGCCGAGCATCCTCCTCTATCTATCTCTATAGATCTTGATGCCTAAAATGTACACTGCCACTCCAAGGTCTTTCATCGAAAACTTGCCATTCAATGATTCCTTGACTGAGTTCAGCATTCAAACATCATTTCCGGTCAGCTGTATGTCATCCACATACAAGATCAAAAATACTACCGAGCTCCCACTAGACTTCTTGTATACACAATAGTCCTCTTCGTTCTGGATGAAACCAAGGTCAACGATGACTTCATCAAAATGAATGTTCCAACTCCGAGCTGCTTGCCTCAATCCATAAATGGATCTCTTGAGCTTGCATATTTTACCAGCGTTAGTTGGATCGAAAAAACCTTCGGGTTGTATCATGTATACATCCTCTTTTAAATTTCCATAAAGGAAAGCCATTTTGACATCCATCTACCATATCTCATAATCGAAATATGCAGCTATAGCTAGTATGATCCTCACTGACTTTAGCATCGCTACCGGTGAGTACGTCTCGTCATAGTCAATTCCTTGAACTTGTACATAACCTTTAGTGATAAGCCAAGCTTTGTGGATCTAAACATTCCCATCCACATTGGTTTTGTTCTTAAAGTCCCATTTGCAACCAATGGAAACTACTCCAGGTGGCGGATCAACCAAGTCCCAGACTTGATTGTCATCCATGGAATTTAACTCGGATCTCATGGCCTCTAGCCATGCCTCGGAATCTAGACTCACCATCGCTTCCGTATACGTAGACGGCTCATCGCTTTATAGCAACAATACATTGCGCACTCTGCGTAATCTTTCCGACCTTCATGGCTCCAGTGTCGACTCCACTATGGGTTCCCTGATCAACACCGGTATGATCTCATCACCAGTCGAGTCATCCCCGAGTGGCTCTAGAATTTATTCGAGTCGCACCGTTCTCCCAATGGCCTCCCGATTGAGAAACTCTTTCTCTAGGAAAACCCTGTTTCGAGTAACAAACACTTTGTTCTCTTCTCATTTGTAGAAGCTGTATCCCAAGGTTTCCCTCAGATATCCCACGAATATGCATTTATCCGACTTGGGTGTAAGCTTGTCCGACATGATTCGCTTGACAAATGCTTCACAACCCCAAATCTTTAGAAAAGATAAACTAGGACTCTTCCCAGTCCACATCTCATGTGTTGTCTTGTCTACGGATTTAGATGGTACCCTATTAAGTGTGAAAGTTGTAGTTTCTAGAGCATATCCCGAGAATGGCAAGGGTAAATCCAATTTGCTCGTCATCACCCGGACCATGTCCAACAAGGTTCGATTTTTCCTTTCTGGCACAATGTTTTTCTGTGGCGTACCAGGAGGTGTGAGCTGAGGTACTATACCTCGGCTTTTCAGATGATTAGCAAACTCCTGGCTCATGTACTCACCTCCATGATGTGATCGTAGAAGTTTTATCGTCTTGCCGAGCTCATCCTCGTTCTGAAACTCTTTGAACTTTTCAAAAGTTTCCGACTTGTGCCTCATCAAATAGATATATCCATATCTACTCAAGTCGTCGGTAAAATTCATGAAGTACTGATAGCCACCTGTGGCCGTTGTGCTCATTGGACCACACACATCACTATGTATAAGCTCCAACAGCTCGGACGCCCTCTCAAAACACTTTGCAAAAGGAGACTTAGTCATCTTGCCTAGCAAGCATGATTCGCATGTCTCGAACGACCCGAAGTCGGTCGAAGTTAGGAGACCATCATCATGGAGCTTGTTCATGCATTTCAGACTAATGTGTCCAAGCCGGCAATGCTAGAAGTATGCCAGATTTATCTCATTAGACTTATGCCTCTTGACATTCACGTTATAGACTGGTTCCGTTTCTAGATTTAAAATAAATAGCCCATCTACTATGGGTGAGTAGCCATGGAAAATTCCATTCAATAAAATGGAAAACCATTGTACTTTATATTGAATTCATAACCTTGACTCATCAAGCATGAGGCAAAAATAATGTTCCAACTTAGTGCAGGAATGTAATAACAATTATTCAATTCCAAAATAAATCCAGAAGGAAGATCGAGCTGCATTGTGCCGACGTCTAATGCAGCAATTCTTGCTTTGTTGCCGACCCTGATGTCAATCTCCCCTTGTGCCACACGCCTAGTTCTTACCAGCCCTTGCATCGAGTTGCAAATATGAACAATCGATCCGGTATAGAATACCCAAGAGCTACTAGGTATGTCAGCAAGGTAAATGTCTTTAACATATGTAACAAGTGTACCTTTGCCTGAAGAAGAATCTCCAGCCTTCTTGCCGTGCTCAGCAAGCCACTTGCTACAGTTCCTATTCTAGTGACCAGTTCCCTTGCAATGAAAGCAAATGGTCTTTGAGTTCGGTTCATACTTTGCCTCAGCGGCGGAGACAGCCTTCTCCGTGCCCTTTGCCTTACCCTTTTTCTTGGACCAACTCTTCTTGAACTTAGCCGAGTTCTCCACCATCAACACTTTATGCGTGCCTTTCTTAATATCTTGCTCTGCCACCTTGAGCATCCCATGCAATTAAGTGAGCTTCTTATCCATGTTGTGCATATGATAGTTTGAGACGAATGTCCCATAGCTAGGTGGAAGAGAACCCAAAATTGCATCAGTGGACAGCTCGTCCCCAAGTGGGAAGTCTAACCGATCCAAAGCTTGCACGTACCTGATCATCTTGATCACATGTGCGCTCAATGGATCACCCTCCTTCGGCTTACAATCGGTCAAGGACCGTCAGACGTTGAACCTTTTGGTCCTAGCGTGCACCTGAAACATGCTCTTCAAACTCTCAATCATATCAAAAGCATGAATGTTTTCGAAATGCTGTTGCAAATCGGGCTCCATACAAGCCAGCATGAGGCAGCTGATCTCGTTTGATTCATCAACGAGTTTTTGGTGGGCATTCTTGGTTGTGGTGTTAGCATTCTCGGCAGGTTCCTCTGGAAGTGGATCCTCTAGAACATGTTCCTTTTTATCGCGCTTGAGAACAATTCTCAGATTTCTATACCAGGTGGTAAAGTTTATTCCATTCAGTTTATCCTTTTCCAGAATTGATTTCAATGAAAAGTTGGGTTGAGAAGGTGGTGCCATTGATCTACAACAGAAAATATGCAATCACTAAGCAATGTGTTTATGTAGAGTAATTCAAGCCTTAAACAGAGCTACTCCCACTGAAGTCAGCATCCCTCCTAAACTCTCAGTGATACAAGACCCGTCTAGCGCGAGCGACTAGTTAGCTTTAGCATCACTGCTAGCCAACTTGCCTATTCGGTAAGCAACTCCTTGCTAATCGTATCTCTATATGACTCATGTCGGTCGGGTAGGTATCTTATACCCCGGCTCCAAACCTTCTTTGCCACAAGGCCCAAAACCGTTTTGATAGCCTTGTCAAGTTAACCCAATGTCGTGCATGTCCGTGTCCGACACGAACCCTCCAGTTCAAGGACACCCACTAGCACCTCAATTTTATGAGCCCACCATTAGACGTACTTGATGTGCAAAGGTGCAACATCCGGAATGGCAATGTGCTTGATATTAATGGGGAATCTTTCTACCATACTAACATGCATAGAAACAAGAAGCGATATCAATCACATATAAACAAAAATATGTGAAATAGTATGGATCCGTCATGGACATCCTTCCAGGTCGGCTCCAACTCCGATGACTAGGGCAGAACTCCATCTTTTCCGTCACGCCGGGACACCAAAACTACTACAACTAGTAATGAATTTATAGAGAATCACAAGTTGACACGCATGTCATTATACAATATAATGACAACACTTTGGCTCCTGCCGGCTGACAATCATGACACGCAGGTCATGTTAAGTTACAAACATGCATCACATACACATGAGCCATACTATTCACATCAAACCTGCAAAACAAACTTATGCATAGAATCGCATTCTACCGGTTTGTGTGATCATGTATGAAATTCAAGGCGCTACGCACAGGTGGTCACGGATAACCCCGATGGCGGATACTGACCAACAGGGGTAGGTTCTGTCACGACCTCATCGATTCTGATTAACAAAAAACATAGCCTCAATCTATCCCGATGTGCAGCTTATCTCATCAACCGTGCACACAGCCGATCTCATGAACGACAACAGATCTCATCCGCCGCCGCCACATATCACATATGCTACTGATCTGAAACCGAAAACTATAGCAGAGGCTCTGATACCACTGTTGGGTTCTACCAGAGGTGCATCGCATGCGAATTAAAAATTTCCTAGGTGCAAAATATCCAAGAAAATGCTAAGGAGGTGGATCACAGATCGTTACCACTAGACGCGCACTGTCGTGCAACGGAAGTAGAGTTGTGCCAGCGTGTTCGCATGGTGTGTCTCCTCCTCATCTGATCTCCCTCGAATAGCCAGTCTGATCTCCCTCGAGCTGGCGGTCATCGAATCCCACGTACAGGTTCGCCGGAGCGGCGCAGGTGCACCGCCTCTAACGGTATCCGCACGTGCAGGAGGAACACCTGTGCGGCGGACTGCTAGGTCCGATCACACGGTCGGCGGCGGAAAGTGGAGGTGGTTAGTTGCAACTGATGCAAAGCCCTAGTGATGGCACCAGAGCGATCAACCGAATGGGTGTGCTGCACCTCCACTATATATAGGCATCCAGCATGGGCTCAACTCTTGGGCCTCGCACAGATCCTAAAGCCCACGTGTTCCTTCCCTTAAGCACACGACCCTTTAGGTTCTTGTCGACTTGGTCGCGAGTTAGATGACATCCGACTCGACTGGTCAGTAGCGGTCTCTAGCAAGACGTGCCGACTCCAAGTGTCTGATGAAGCTAGTTAGGCGAACCTGTACTTCACACTTTTGTTCCCTTTGCCACACGATATATGTCATGGGAACGAGCCTGACAGTAGATTGTAAGGGTACGAATGGAGAGGGCAGAGTCCTAGCTACGGCGAGGGTGTACACACAGATGTATGAGTTCAGGCCCCTCTAGTGGAGGTAACAGCCCTACATCTCAGTGCTCGGGAGCTTTATGTCGAGTGGAATGTAGAGATTACAATAGTTTCTTGACCCTTGTGCAGGAGGGGAGGGGCGGCTTATATAGAGTTCGCTGCCCCTCATAATGGCCCCGCATCAAAGGGTCTAGTCGTGGGGTGTAAAGTCTGTCGTTACAGGTAACGTACGTAGTAAAAGCTATTAAGGGCCATTAAGCCAATGTCTGCCCACTGGGCTCTTGATGATGGCTCCTGGTCTTCTGGCATCGAGTGAAGCGAGGTCTGTCGAGTAACACGCGACTGCTGAGTGAGAGCGGGAGTCTCTGAGTGGATTACTGTTGAGTGACTTTGAACGTCTCCAGGGATCCACTCGGAAGTTCATGCTTGATCTTCAAGTCCTCCCATGTGGTGCCCTTAGGTAGGGTATGTGGGCCTTGCCTAGGACCCTACCCTAGGTGCATATCCTTGTCATTAGCCCCCGAATGGATCGGGGTTTGAGTGGTGGAAGGAGGTATGAACGTAGGCCTTGAGTTAGTGCATTAAATCCTCCGAATGGTATTTGGGGTTTCCATGAAACTTGTGTCGATTGAACTCTGAGCATCGGCCTTTATTTAGGATCGACATGCAAGATCTTCCGAATGATATTCGGGTCTTCAACGAAATTTACGTCGATTGAATTCTTCTCCGCTCGCCTGGATCCATTCAGACTTAAAAGGTGTCCAAGTGAATCGAGCGCATCTTGGGGAGGTGACGGGTCGGTCTAACGGGCCTGGATTCTCCGGGATACGAAAATTTGGGAAGCGCACGCACCGCGCGAAGATGACGCCACAATCAGGGCAAGTGGAGGCACGATGCCTTGATTGTCACGCCGGTCATCTCGCCACGCACTGGGCGTCGTCAGCGATTGGCATGTGCGGTTATCTCGCAGGCCCACTGGTCAATGAGACACTCGGCAGCATATAAAGCTTCCTGAGCCGCGGATTGCACAGTGCCTTATGCCGATTCTTCCTCTCTTCCTCCGCCTCCTCTTCTCCCCAACGCAGCACACCGCTCTCCTCTGACTAGAGCCGCCACTCCGATGACGAAGAACGCGACGGAGAAGCTGGAGTGCGCAAAGAAGGGGACGTCGAAGCTCAAGGGCAAGAAGCCATCGACTGCTCGGTTCACTGCGTCAGCGGGGTGTATGCAGGGGGATTTTCTCCCCTCCGTTGTCACTCATGCCGACCTCGAGAACCTTGTCTCCAATGGGCTGGTGGCGGACGGCGCCTGGAGGCTGCCGGGGGAGGAGCGCGAGTCGGAGCCACACGATGGGGAGCGGGTTCTTCTCCTCTCCCATGTAGAAAGAGGTTTCTCCGTGCCAGCCCATCTATTCTTTCGGGGATTTCTGAATTTCTTTGGTGCGCAACTACATCACTTTCCGCCGAACACCATGGCGTACTTGTCTGCATTCGTCACCTTGTGTGAGTGTTTCCTGGGGTGCTCTCCCCATTGGGGTTGTTTAAGCATCTCTTCACGGTCAGATCACAGACTGTGAAGAAAGTCCTTGCCGCCGACGGGAAGACTCACGTGCTCTAGTTGTGTGGAGGTTTAGGGGTCTAGAAAAGGCAACATAGTTCCTTTCCTTCCATTACTCTTCCCGAGTCTGTTCGAGGCTGGCAGTCGACCTGGTTCTACTGCAAAGATGTAGCGCCACCCAACATGTCGACTGGTCTTCCCCTGTTTTCACCTAACCGACCCGCTACCTCTAAGTCCCTAAAGGTGACCGACGAGGAGCATGTCCAAGTAGGTATCTTAGTCGAGGCAGTGGTTCAGCTGATCCGGGGCGGGGTGATAGGCATGGATCTGCTTGAAAAGTTCCTCGGTCGACGTATAAAGCCACTCCAGGCCAGAGACCACACCATGTGGCACTACGCAGGTCCAGGGGACTCGACTAGGATGCATCCAGAAGAAGTTACATAGGAGACTGTCGAGCAGTGGCTTCGGAGCATTAGTAGGGCCTATGGCAACCCCTCGGGAGCCAAGAGGATCGGGCCTTACTCGGCTGAAAACCCACCGAAGAACCTGGTGAGACGTGTGATGTCGACTGATACATTTATACTGTCGAGTGATGTATTGACTTGTAGTCTGACTCTCTTGTTTGAATTATGCAGGAATGGACGAACATGCACTCGCCCGTTCCCAACGGGAACGACATGCATGACTGCGTGGTGAGCGAGGGCGGCAGCGTGGACGGCGACGGACTATCCAACTCTAAGGATGAATATGAAGATTTCGGTGAAGAGGAAGGAGTCGAGTCGCCCCCTCATCGCGAATGCCGCACTAAGGCCCTCCATGATCCGGTAGCTGCTGAGGACAAGGCCCCGGGCCCAAGCGAGAAGAACCCAAAACGGAGCCGCCCCTCAACTGTCGAGTCAAATGAAAGACTGGCCAAGCAGCCCAAGCAAGCCACCTCCAAGCCTCGCAAAGCACTGCCCCGCATGAGGGTGGCCGTACCTGTCGTCTCCACGTAAGTGTTCATTTCCGAATTGTTCTGTCGACTGCAGTCTTGAGTTATATCTGAGTGAAAGCTGTCTAACCCATCAGAGCTGCCACATCTGTGACCTCGCCTCGTCGAGATGAAGAGGACGCAATGGATGTTGATACCGCTGACGCTGCCACTTCTCATAAAGGTAAGAAAGTTGTTAGTTTGTCCGAATAGGACTCGACACATGCAGATGTTGATGCTGTCGGTTGTTGCAGAGGTCATTCAAGTGGAGGACGACGAGGGGCCGCTGGACACTTCGCGCGCTCGCACCGTAAGGGCGTCATCGTCGCAAGCACCTCAGCGCTCAGCTACGGAGTCTTCCCAGAGGAGAGGTGACTCGACACGACCTAGGGTTGAGCCTGCAACGCCTTTGTCGCATGCTCCTCCAACCGTCTCGACCGTCGTGACGTCGACTCCGACCGGACCTCTTCAGGCTGCCTCAGTTGCTCCAGCGACTCTGCCGACCCCACCTGTGATGGCCTTCCCTCTGCATCGCACCCCGGAAGACCAAACTGGAGCTGCAAAAGAAGCCATGATCCAGGCGGAGCAGCTCATGCTGAGGACCAAGGAGGCATACGAGGCCAGCAAACTGGCTTTTGACGTAAGCGCAGCCCTCCGCACCAATGTCCGAGTAAGTTCAATTGTAAGTCCATTGTCGATTGAATTCTTGTCTTTTCTTGGCTGTCGTACACCCACTGGGTGATTGCCGTAGAATGTTTGAACTTTCTCTAGTCGAATAGATCGGATCGTAGTTGAGTAGGACTAGGATTGGTAGTACACGTGGTACTATTGTCGCTCGACATGTCGAGTGTGTTTTCTGATGAGTTACTCGACAGATCGAGAGTTAACCGTCTTAGTGGGGGCGCTCTTAGCACACCCACTTGGTGTAGTCCCCGAGACTGTTGTCGACTGCTTGCATCGGCAGGGGTCTTAGAGTCTATTGTATACATGATACACTTTGTCTTCGAATCACACCACTCCATAGATACCTTGTAGGTTTCATGGATATTATTATGAAACCATTATATGACGTTGCATAGGGATCAATTGCACTTCATAGCGTGGAGGAGGTGCGTCGCTCAACGGGTTGAGTGTCGTGGCAGGACCGACCTTGTCGAGTGTTTTTTTCTGACGAGTTACTCGACGGATCGAGAGTTAACCGTCTCAGTGGGGGTCTTGTCTTTTCTTGGCTGCCGTACACCCACTGGGTGATCGCCGTAGAATGATTGAACTTTCTCCAGTCGAATAGATCGGATCGTAGTCGAGTAGGACTAGGATTGGTAGTACACGCGATACTATTGTCGCTCGACATGTCGAGTGTGTTTTCTGACGAGTTACTCAATAGATCGAGAGTTAAGCGCCTCAGTGGGGGCGCTCTTAGCGCACCCACTAGGTGTAGTCCCTGAGTCTGCTGTCGATTGCTTGCATCGGCAGGAGTCTTAGAGTCTATTGTATATAGGATACACTTCGCCTTGAATCACACCATTCCGCATCTACCTTGCAGGTTTCATGGATATTATTTACAAACCATGATATGACACTGCATAAGGATAGGCTGCACTCTATAGAGTAGGGTGGGTGCGTCACTCGACGGGTTGAGGGTCATGACATGGCTGACCTTGTCGAGTGTGTTTTCTGACAAGTTACTCGACGGGTCGAGAGTTAACCATCTCAGTGGGGGCACTCTTAGCGTACCCACTAGGTGTAGTCTCTGAGACCACTGTCGAGTGCTTGCGTCGGCTAGGGTCTTAATAGAGATAGCTTTCTGTTTGAATTTGTTTACGGTGTGCGGAGCGTCAGAGCCACTCGATATGTCGAGTGGACTTTCTGTTTGAATTCCTCTAGCATGGGCATTCACCGGTTTTAATAACTCAATCAACTGTCCAAGAACTACTTGCTGATTGAACTCCTGTCTTTTGTTGGTTCCAGATGGCTTGCAAACTTGGGACGCAGTACAAGGAGATGGAGGAGGAGAAGAACCAATTGCAGGTGGACTTGGCGATTGCCAACAATGCCCTAGAGCGAGCACGTGCTGAGCTAAAGTCTCTAGGAGGTAATAAGTGTCGACTGTCAGCATTCCCATCTTCACCTTTTCATGTTTTGAACCGAGTGCTCTCGCTCGAACAGACGTGCGCAATGAAAACCGTCGACTCCAAGCGCGACTCAACAATGTTGTTTCTTTAGATTCCATGAAGAGGGCACTGGAGGAGAAGGACAAAGCACTTGCTGACGCCCAACAAGTGGCCAAGGACAAAACTGAAGCTGCAGAGTAGAAGTTGGTGGCCGTCCAGAAGCTGGAAGAGGAGAACACCAAGCTGAAGCAGGAGCGTGCGGACCTTGTCAAGAAGGCCGAGCAACTAACCAAGAGGAGTAATGGTCTGGAGAAGCATCTGGGCGAATTCTCGAGGAAGATGTAGCTTCTGCTCGACGGTGAGTATTTCTTGTCAACTGACATTTGCAAAAAAAAATTGAGGGTTGTAGTTCACTGAATCCCCTTCTTCAACAGAATTCTGCCAGGACTTTGAAAAGGAAACAGAGGAGATTGAGCCCATGCTTGACCCCACCAAGTCACCATTTGCTGATGCTGTGGCGATGAACATGCTACGGCTCAACTTTCCGCTCCAGGGTGCCCAGGCCTATATCGCTCGACTGAAATCTGTCATGGAAAGAATCAACAAGGAACTATGGCCTGAGGACACTCTTCAGCTCGACCTCAACTCCATGATGGCTCGCCTGAATGAACTTCCCAGTCGAGTGCATGCTTGGAAAAATCTGTTGCTCGTTCCAGTGCTGACGTGGCATTGTCACTAGTCAGGGTCCATTGTAGGGACGTGAGGGAGGAGAGGCTGAAGGAGCTCCAAGTGGTAAACACGAAGAAACTCCAGTTCGAGGACTTCATGGAAACCTTCATCGAGGCGGCCACCAGAATCGCCGACGGCATCGACCTGGACACTTTTGTCGAGCCCGCCAGTCCGTTGTCTGCCTAGAAATTTGAGTCTTTGGAAAAAACAGTTAAATTTGCCTCGGTATGCCGAGTGGAACTGTATCCCTTAAAACTTTATTCAGGTCTTAGGCCTGAGCGCATTTGCTTCTGCACAAGACGTTTATCCATGGTTTTATCCTTTGGATTTTGCTCGCGCTTTGGCTTTCAATCGTCTGTTCGACTACTTTTGTTTCTAACTTAGGTGAAGTGCTTTTGCAGCCAAGCCCCCGAGTGTGAGGATCGCTTGTCATTCGAAGTATTTTGAACTTGCGCGAATGTCAATTCGCATCTAAGTTGTCGAGTGGATGGATTACTATCCACTCGACGAGGTTTTTAACTTAGGCAAAATGTATTCGCAGCTAAGCCCCCGAGCGTGAGGATCGCTCATCACTCGGAGTATTTTGAACTTAGGCGAATGTCGATTCGCATCTAAGCTGTCGAGTGGATGGATTACTATCCAGTTGACGAGGATTTTAACTTAGGCGAAATGTATTCGCAGCTAAGCCCCTGAGCGTGAGGATCGCTCATCACTCGGAGTATTTTTGAACTTAGGAGAATGTTGATTCGCATCTAAGTTGTCGAGTGGATGGATTACTATCTAGTCGACGAGGTTTTTAACTTAGGCAAAATGTACTCGCAGCTAAGCCCCTGAGCGTGAGGATCGCTCATCACTCGGAGTATTTTGAACTTAGGCGAATGTCAATTCGCAGCTAAGCTGTCGATTGGATGGATTACTATCCAGTCGATGAGGTTTTTAACTTAGGCGAAATCTATTCGCAGCTAAGCCCCTGAGAGTGAGGATCGCTCATCACTCGGAGTATTTGGAACTTAGGCGAATGACGATTCGCATCTAAGCTATCGAGTGGATGGATTACTATCCAGTCGACGAGGTTTTTAACTTAGGCGAAACGTATTCGCAGCTAAGCCCCAGAGCGTGAGGATCGCTCATCACTCGGAGTATTTGGAACTTAGGTGAATGTCTCTTTGCATCTAAGATGTCGAGTGAATGGATTACCATCGCCTCGACGAGGTTTTTAACTTAGGCGAAATGTATTCACAACTAAGCCCCCGAGCGTGAGGATCGCTCATCACTCGGAGTATTTTGAACTTAGGCGAATGTCAATTCGCATCTAAGCTGTCGAGTGGATGGATAACTATCCAGTCGACGAGGTTTTTAACTTAGGCAAAATTTATTCGCAGCTAAGCCCCTGAGCATGAGGATCGCTCATCACTTGGAGTATTTTGAACTTAGGCGAATGTCATTTTGCATCTAAGCTATCGAGTGGATGGATTACTATCCAGTCGAGGAGGTTTTTAACTTAGGCAAAATGTATTCGTAGCTAAGCCCCCGAGCGTGAGGATTTGTCATCACTCGGAGTATTTTGGACTTTGGCGAATGTCGATTCGCATCTAAGCTGTC